>JAYMTK010003625.1:0-12068 GCA_036897405.1 Pelargonium myrrhifolium | reverse complement strand
TTCGTCTTTTCATCAACTGAACGGACGAAGTTATGACAAAGGGGTTTTTTGTCTCTATTTTGAAACTTCGTGATAGTGAAAAATCTCATTCAAACTTAAATGTAGGAAATCGTAATTTACCCTTACTTATTATTAATATTATTTTCTCCGCAATACCAACACTGCTGATATGATTTGAACTTGATAACTCTAAGGGGTCATTCGTTAAGTTTTTTCATAAAAATAAAGAATTGGAATTGAATTCTACTTTCTTAGGAATTGAAATATTAAAAAATGTGAATATATTCCACCCCCTACCATGGAATTTTAAATATTAAGATTTTTGAATATTTCAATATCAAGGAGGAAAGAGAAGTTTTTTTAAATGTCAAATATACACTTCTTAAAAAATTAAACGAACATGGGAATTTGAAATTAAAATACCCGATATGTCCTGAATTCCTAAGAATTCCTCTAAAAATAGTTAAACGAACGATCCCTAAAAGATTCAAGCGTGTTAAATCGATTGACTTAATTGGTGTTCGTGGTTAGTTATTTTCTTGTCCCAATGTTTGTGACTTTCTTGATTATGAAGCATGGGCTAAAGCGGAACTTCCAAAGTGTTTCTCTAATCATTTTGGGACATTAAATGTTCTTGAGAACCTTGTCTCAAAAGAAGATCGGGAATTTGGTGTTCATAGTGATTTCCTTACCTGCATTGAAGGATTTACTTACTTCAACAGTAGGAGTCTATTATTCTTTGGGTGGATGCTCCTTCTCTTGCGCATTTTAGTCGTGGGCCTCGTGCCCTACATCAAGGCAGAGGCATTTGTCTCAAGAACATTGACAATTTGATTGAAAAAGAATTTTTTTTAGAATAACGCCATGCAGATATATATACTAGTAGGAAATATGGTTACAAAAGTCTGGAGATATCCATACTTTGGATATTCCAAGTTTTCCAAAATTAGCCAACTTATGGGCTTCTACAACATATTCCCTATCTACTAGCCGAAACTGCTTAACATAAAAGAAAAGTCGGATCAAGGATTTGATATCTTCCAAAACATAGCGGCATCCATGATCCACTAGAAGGCCTTCCCTAATCCACCTGTATAAATTGGAACAATCTATTAAGAACACAACATTATAAAGCTGAAGATGACAACATAAAAGCATAGCATAATATAGTGATAGTGCTTCGGATTCCAGCGCAGATGAACAATGAAAAGATATAGAACTACGAGCCAAAACAGTAGAATTTCGCTGAAGCTGCCAGCCTCTCCCTGCATTTGTATTCGTGAAACCTTCGTCAGAGACCATAACGAGTTCATCTGAACCTGGTAGAGTGATTGTTGGAGCTGTGGCTGAGGCTGTAGTAAAGTGTTGTCCATGACGTGATCCATGTACGTGTTGCTTCCCAGTACTCGAATGTAGAGTAATCCATCTTCGACTAAATTCGTAGATTGCGCCAGAGCTACCGGAGTTGAGAAATTTTTACGATTGAAGACATGGTCACATCGTTCTTTCCAAATTGTCCAAGTTGTGGCTATCATAGTAATGGCTATATGTGAAGCATTCTGAGAGATCGCTGAGTAGACCGACGACCACCAATCAAGGACCGAGTTCCATTGATTGCTTCTAATAGAAAGGGCCGATCCAAACCAAGTTCTCATACTATCCTCCAATGGAAGAGAAAATGAACGATGGTTTCCTCCTGATGTCCGATGCTTTGAAGAAACATCATAGAAAAAATGGGAAAATCAATTTCCCAAATTTCCCACTTATGAATATAGAAACCCAAGGAATTGAGCATCTGTAATCCACCAGCTCCCACAATAGGGCAGAGTCATGCGACTTTTTTACCACTCATTTTTTAGTTGATCATCCTAACGTCTTGTTCAGTTGAGTAGCTTCCTTATTCGGAACTCCATTTAAGAGCCAACTACGAAGGGAGAAATTCAAGAATATCTAGAAAGTCGCAGGTTTCAAAAACAGGGAAATAAGAGCTGGTTGCTTTATATTTATATGGCCTCCTACAAGCCAAAAGTGGCCTGTAGGAGAGAATGACAAGGTTTTGGACGCCTTTAGTACCCCAAGCCCCCACTTTGTCTTCTTCCTCTTCAACATACAAACATACATTGTTTTCGTAGTAATATTATGATTTTTTTTAGCTATTTTTTGTTTTAAAAAATAGTGGGGAAACAAGAAACAGTGTTAGTTCATGACATATTCTCATCAAGTTCGACCATTACTTGCTGGGAACTAACAATTTTTACTTACAAATTAATCCTAGTTATGTTATAACAATACTCCCTCGACCCAAAATGAGTGTACTTGCTTCCATTTTGACAATAATTAGGAGAAGTTAGTGTTGTTCAATTACTTTTGAAAACGAAGAGCATATGTTCTTACAAACTCAAGGGATACCAATTAACTTTTATAAGGATGTCACTGATAATTCAGTTATAACTAACGTCCTAAAAAGTAAAAATGATGCTCATTTTGAGACAAAAATGAGTAGACAAACAAGACACTCATTTTGGGATGGAGGGATAAACAGTTTTTGAAATAAATATAAGAGAGTGAAATCATTTATTTACTTGATCCTGCCCATGTAGACTTGGTTCAAAGGTAGTAAGAGAGATTTTCTTGCAACCAAGGTGAGAACTAACAACGCCTTTTATATGTGTTGGACCTTGCCATCTACTTGCTTAAGGTTGCTCTCGGCCTACAATTGCATGCATGTGAGGTGATCTGTTTGCCATCCATATAAATAATATTGGGTACAATTAGCTTGAGTTAGGTTATTGGGTAGGGAGCTTAAATTTTCATTTGTTTGAAGTATGAACCCACATTCTTAGGTGAATGAGCAATAAACGAGTTTTTTGGGTTTTTGGCCTAAAAAAAGGCTTCATTTTGGAAAAAGTCACCTTCCCCAAAGAATTAAGAGAACTAGCACCCTCTATTTTTTTTATTAATTTTTTAAGACCTTAACCGCAACTTCCAGGAAAACCTTAACGCCAAACATTTTGGCATTAAGCCATTTTATTTTATTTTCCTAAATTTGTAACCTTAACGCCAAATAAATTGGCGTTGTAGAATTATTTTTATTTTTTTAATTAGAAAAACCTTATGGCCAAAAAAGTTGGCCATAAGGTGTGGTTACTATTTATTTTTTAATTAAATAAACCTTATGGCCAATAGTTTTGGCGTTAAGGTGTTTGGCATTTATTTTTTAGTTTATAAATTAATTAAAAAACCTTATGGCCAATTTATTTGGCGTTAAGGTGTTTTTTTTAATATAACACACTTCGAAGTATATATGTATTTGTCATTTATCTATTGCATGGAATAAAATTTATTTATTA
The DNA here is from genome assembly GCA_036897405.1 of Pelargonium myrrhifolium. Taxonomy (NCBI): domain Eukaryota; kingdom Viridiplantae; phylum Streptophyta; class Magnoliopsida; order Geraniales; family Geraniaceae; genus Pelargonium; species Pelargonium myrrhifolium. The sequence goes on along the minus strand of JAYMTK010003625.1, from coordinate 8,718 downwards.
TCGTCGAATTCGTATAACCCATTTCGAAGTACATATGTATTTGTCATTTATCTATTGCATGGAATAAAATTTATTTATTATCGTCTATTTTGTAAATACATTTTTATATTAAAAAAACACCTTAACGCCAAATAAATTGGCCATAAGATTTTTTAATTAATTTAAAAAATAAAAAAATAAAAACCAAACACCATAACGCCAAAACTATTGGCCATAAGGTTTATTTAATTAAAAAATAAATAATAACAACACCTTACCGCCAAAAAATTTGGCGGTAAAGTTTTTTCTAATTTAAAAAATAAAAATAATTCTACCTTAAAATAAAATGGCTTAACGCAAAAATATTTGGCTTTAAGGTTTGGCTGGAAGTTTACCACCGGCGGAGGCTTAACGCCAACCAATTTGGCGTTAAGCCCTTAACGCCAAAATATTTGGCGTTTAAGGTCTTAAAAAAAATTAATAAAATAAAAATAGAGGGTGCTAGTTCTCTTAATTCTTTGGGGAGGGTGACTTTTTCCAAAATTAAGCCCTATTTTAGGCCAAAAACCCAATAAACCCGCAATAAACTACATATACACTTGTAACAGAGCATCTCAATGATTAAGAGAGAATTAAAAAGCATTAAAAGTTGTGCACATTCTAGAAATATTGTGGACTTGTGGTAAAAGAATATTCAATGTCTTGAAGAATGTACCTTGCACAGATGCTTGACAATTTTGATAAACCATATGCTTGACTCTTTCTCGACGCCCTGAAATTCGTTGACTAGCAATTCTAGTTTCCACTAGATAACCCTTGGAGGGTCGATCCTCAGCTGTAATGTGAACTGACTGATTACTTGATCGATCGTCTTCTTTTGCCGATTTCCCTGATAACTCTCCCTTTGTTATCCTTTTGAAATACTCTAAGGGCCCTGATAAAACCAAAAAGTAAACAAACTATTTATCATCAAACTGTCACAATAACGTAACATAGCAGAAACATACAACGATGAAGATGTTAGGTTCCACAAATTAATGAAAAGTAAATGTAAAATTCTGTATAAAACTACAACTGCAGAAACAAATCAACTGAATGTGGATATTAGAATATCCTCGGTCATTCTTTTACAAGAAGTTCTCTTGAAATGTTAAGTATGGCACATGCATGTTTATATATGAAATCTTCCTTGATTTGTATTAGATCTTAGGCCCTCCCACCCAGTATCGGATTCCTTTTGCTAATTACTCTCATATTGTATTGAGACAAACCAGCACTCTATACATGAATACGCTTCATTAATCCTTACAAGCCAGCAAGGAGACAAGCGTGATAAAAAAATCACAACTCCAAAACACAAACAGAGCTTACTTGCATATATGAATTGGAGGAAATATGAAACTGCACCATGACCTCTCACTTTACCACTGCTGCTCTCACTTAATAGGTTTCTGCGAGTACCGGAAGAGTGTAGTGTCCGATTCGAGTATCTGACACCGACACGCTGTTGGAGGAGAGTCGGTGCTTCATAGTTGGAAGGAAAGAGAGCCGAGATTTATATCCATAGCTTGAGCACTCTATCAGAGTTATTTAAGTACACGAAGGCGCTAAAACAGTTAGTGAAGTTCTAGTTTTTTTCTTCTTTTTTTTTTTTTTTTCCCTGCAAATATCTGTTCATTGAACTTAAAAATTTGAGATATAAGCCGTACCTTGCTATTGGTTCACAGTCTTTGCCAATTTTGTAGCTATTTCCAAGATTATCCTATACTTAATAATACTTCCACAATTCATACATATCTCTAACGGTATGTACACTTCTCTTCTAGCAAAGAACATACCTGATTCTAGGTCCACTATAGTATTTTCAATAGTAGATGTTCTGGATGCTAAAATATCAGCTTTAGTTAGGTTTAAACTTCAAAGTTTGCTTTCGAATGTGTCTTCAATCATGAACCACTGCAATCAACAGGATGAGTAGACCAACATCTTTCTCTTATGTAATGGAACCCAATTGTCAGGAACAAATTTAGACAACTCATCTCTTTAGCTATAGATTTTATAAAATAATGCCTAATACTCTGAGGCAGACTAAGCTGATAAGATTCATTTTTTATAGCATCATAGTTGTTAGAACTTTCATAGCCTCAATTCACAAGTCAACTTCTATAGCATCATCAGAATAGGGGCTCACTCGTCTGCATTCACATGGTCATTTCACACCAAAGTCTTCAGAAGGTCAAACCGTCAAAGTCTAATATTCTAATGCTTTTTGCATATCCTCCCCTCCCCTAGACATTTATAGCTGCCATATTTCCAGTGTAAGTGGGTTTTGCTCTACATAAAAATCATCCTCCAAAACATCAACATGCACACTAGCTTCACTCTGCATAGAATCTCAAAACCCATTTCCATTAACTAATATTCTGAAGAGACTACCACAGCAATGATAATGCTAACCGAGAAATTAATCAACAAGCATGCATCCATTTATAAGAAAGGGTGCATAATAAAAGCAAATACAATCACCAAACAACATGAAGAAAATAGTACCTGTGGCAGGGGAGCTGGTTATTTTGGGAAGGATCAAAGGAGCATACAAGTAAGAATCCGATTTCAGATAATCAACTACCCTCTCCAGCAACCTCTTGGCATCTCTTTTGGTAGGCTCAGTGAACTCTATTCCTGCAAATAAATATGATTGCGTCATTTTCTACATTTCAATCAATAATTATCCCAATGTCAAATTACACAAACAAACATTCAAATTCAGACTAGATCCTTGTTCCCAAATTGAAAATTGCGTCCAAAAAGTACAACCAAACATGAAAAAATCATGCTAATTCAACGAAATCCCAAAACCTATGATGCAATAGGATACGAAAAGGAGTGAATACCTGAAGGAGCCGAACGAGTTGGCCTCTTTGGTGGAGTGGAGAGTAAAGGAGCGTACATGTAAGAATCAGATTTGAGATAACGAAAGACATTTCTGAGCAGCTGCTTCTTCTTATTATTCTGGTTGTTACGCGGCCTGATGGGCTTCTTCTTCTTCTTCTTCTTCTGAACTCCAAGCAAGACTCTCTTCTTCTCCATTTTTGCTTAGTAAAAAATGTTTTCCGGTTTGTATTTTGGGGAGAGTGACATGCGTGAAGTGAAGAGTTGCGTAGCAGATGGCAACAATTGGCTTCGTTGAGAAGGTTGAGGCGGTGACAGGTGTCAATGGCCGAAATCGAAATGTTTACGTGTCCGCAGTCTCGCATGATCCATGGATCTTTGCACCAGATTGTGCCAGGTGCCTCGATTATGCATGTTGTATTGTGTGAGCTTTGTAGCTTCAAATTGTTTTTATTTCTTTTTAATTGAAAGGAAATGCATTATATTAAAACAGAGTTACATAGGGATAGCCAATGTTTAGATATTCCTTGCTATCTTCGCCTCATTGCCCAAATGGTATAGGGTTTGTTTTGCATACTTGAGGTCTCGTGTTCAAGTCAACTTTAAAGTGATTGATTTCCCATGGAAGTCGAGAGGTGCATTGCACTTACATATTTCCTATCCACTATCATAACTACATGATCTAGAAAAAAAAAAAAAAAAACAAAGAAACTAAAGATCTGAGATCTTCAAAACTGTAGCTAACTGTCATCCCCCACTCGATCTACCACTGCCAAACCCACCATCGCACTGGATCATGTAACCTTGAGAGGCCATGACTCCTAAGACTGAACTACTTCTCGCTAGGGATATTCGGCCAGATTGAGGGTCGTTCCTACTGCCATAACGCTAACACCTCTCCGATAAGATTGTAGCTTGTTGTAGAACTCCTTCCACCGTGAACCTCTCATGACGGAAAACAAAAGCACAACTTTGCTTCCAAATAGTCCAGGCTATAGCAATCGAGTTAAACAGAAGCCCAAGATTGGATGATGTCAATCCTTAATGTTTGGATTGAATTCCACCAGTTGGCGACGAACACCCAGTTTGCACGTCGAAAAAAAAAGGGCGAGGCAAACCAAGTTCCTGTACTGATATCGCAGTGGAATAGGCAATGGGTTACCGTTTCTTCATGAATTCAACATCTGGGACAGGATCCAAATGTCAAAATTTTCCGCTTGTAGAGGTTGTCACAAAGTGGAAAGCTTCATTTAAGCACTTCCAAATAAAGACTTTCAGCTTTTCCGAAATTTTAATGGCCCACAACTTCATCCACTTGACATCCGACCCAGTCCCTGCTTGAATTCTAGTTAGCTGATGTTGTTTGAGAAGTCGCCCTTGGTAGTACCCACGCTTAACTGAATACACTCAAGATTTCAATGCTCCTCAATAACAAGAGTCCTCCGACATAGCCACTTGAGGCAAGGGAAGACGACTAACCTCCTCCCCGACCTGGTTTCCTAGTAAAGAGATAACCTTGTTCCTATCCCAATATCTATTTGTCGGATCAAGCAAGTTATTGATTGTTAGATCTTTCGGGATATGAGGGTAATCTCGTTGAGTTAGCGTCAAGGTCCCTAACCATCTGTCACCCAAAATTTTGATGCTAGTGCCATTCCCAACCTTCCATCCTAAGTTGCGTTTAATCAAGTCTCTCCCTTTGCATAAACTCCTCTAAATCCATGAAGCTTTGGATATTCTCGTTTAGTTCCAAATATAGTCGTCCTGACAGTATTTGGATTTGAGGACTTTGCAAGTCAACCTTGTCCGGGAGTGGGCAATCCTCCAAAAAGTTCCAGCCAACAAAGTTGTAATAAAACTGAATTCATAAACAAAGCTATCAAAAACATTTGATATTTTATGAATTCAATTTTATAGTTTAAAAAATATTGACGATTTAAATTCGAAGGGTTAGAGTTATATGTTTTTTAATAAAAAATATTAGCAAGTTGACGTGAAATACTAATTTGAAAATATAATACTTGACATTGTACAAATGTGACTATTTTTGTCAACTACAAGGTGAGAATAAAAAAAAAATTAAGAGTCTAATAACAAAATTTGATATTGGGGGCTAAAGTCAAAATTTCGACAATATAGAGAGCAAAATCATTTCACTCAATTTATTGACATGGCGGTTGATTTGACTATTTTTACCTGGTCAAAGTTAAGATGTTGATACGTCGTCGTCTTGGTCTTCTTATCCAATGTCAGGTAGGTTGACTAAGTCCGCTTGTCTTACTTAGTTCTTCGAGTCTTCAAGTGTTTGGGTGTAAGTAGTGCTCCAAGTCCGATCAGTGATCTGTAGCCAGCGCAGGTAACACACCGTTAAGTGGAGACCTCAGTTGTGTTTCCAGAGACCGCCTTTGGCATGAGAATAAAAACTCCGCACAAACAGAATTTAGGTAATGAAAGATTGGATATTCGCAGTTCACACAAATAAAATCAAAGAACGTACGAATAACACGAGGAACGTTTGGGAGTGTTTTCGTATTCTTGCAAAGAGTGTTCAAATATTGAATTGACCGAATTTTTACGTGAAGCATGGCATATTCTGATTCGTCAGTATCAAGGTGGGGCCCACGAGCCTTCTAATTCTCTACTCTCTTCTATTTGCTTATTCTACTTTTCAGTAGGCCAGCTCAAGTATGCCTGTTGATTCTACTCGTCAACAGGTCATATATTTTGCCTGCTGATTCTACTCATCAGCAGGTCATCTCTTTTGCCTACTGATTCTACTCGTCAGCAGGATAACGTTGATCTCGCTCTTCGCATGCTAGGGCGTGCGTTTGTGCCTTGGGGCGTGTGCCTTGGAGCATGTGCCTTAGTCACATGCCTTGGTCATACGTCTTGGTCATGTATCTTGGTCATTTGGCGCGAACGTGTGAGGCGTGGATGTGTCTTGGCACGGATCTTTTGGCACGGTCATTTGGCGCGACCAGTTGGCGCAGCCATTGATCGAGTATCGAATAAGCCACCCGTTGCTCTCTCGTTAGTTGAATTTATTCTAATTTTTTATGACAAATTAGTTGCCCCCCACTTCAAGTGACATTGATTTATCGATGTCGCGCTAGAGTATAGGTTGTTCTCGTTTTCAACTTTTCTTCGTTGTGTCCTTGTAAGTGATTTTCCAAGGGGGTTCGCAGGGGACCCTTGGGTATTCACACTCCACGGGGAGATCAAAATTTTCTAAGTGTGAGACTTAGTCTTGAGTAGAGAGGCTATGTTCCCTCATGGATTTTGACACTACTTTAATGAGTTGTGGCTCTCTTTAATAATTGGAGACAATATTCTCCACTAATCAGAGACAAAGCTCTTTCACTTGGTGGAGACGAGGCTCATTCTCTTGGTGAAGACGACAAGGAGGTGAGGCTCTTTCACTTGGTGGAGACGATGCTCCAAGGAGGCAACACTCCTTTGCCTGTTGGATCCCCTCCAAGTATAATGTTTTTTTTCCTCAAAATATGGAACAATGTGAGATGATCCCTTCTAAGGATCATGCTTGTTTGTCTCAAGTGTGCTCATCCTCGAGATGGAGCAATAAGAGATGATCATATCTAAGGATCTTGTTGTCAGAGAGTGCGGCGGGTTTCTCAACGTATCCCGGGCAGCTGAGACAATTTTCTCTAAGAATCATGTTGTCAAAAAATGCGGCGAGTTCCGCGATTTATCTCGGGCAGCTGGGATGATCCCCTCTAAGTTTCATTTTTTCGAAAAAGGCGGCGGGTTTTTCCCAGGAAACTGAGTCGATCCCCTCAAAGGATCATGTTGTTGGAGAGTGTGGTATGTTCAGCGACTTATCTCAGGCAGCTGAGTCGGTCCCCTTTAAAGATCATGTTGTTGGAGAGTGCGGTGGGTTCTGCGACTTATCCAGGGCAGTTGACTTGACCTTTCTAAGGATCGTGCTGCCGGAGAGCACGACGGGTTCCGTGACTTATCCCGGGCAGCTAAATTGATTCTCTCTAAGAATCATGTTGTCGAAGTGCGCGGCGGGTTCCACGACTTATCCTAGGCAGCTGACTTGATCCCCACTAAGGATCAAGTTGTCGAAGAGCATGACAGGTTTCATGACTTATCCTGGGCAGCTAACTAGATCCCCTCTAAGAATCATGTTGTCGGAGTGCGCACGGGTTCCGCAACTTATTATAGGCAGCTGACTTGATCACCTCTAAGGATCATGTTGTCGGAGAGCGCTATGGGTTCTGTGACTTATCCTAGGCAGCTGACTTGATCCTCTCTAAGGATCATGTTGTCAGAAAGCTCGATGGGTTCCGCGACTTATCCCGGGCAGCTAATTCGATCCTTTCTAAGGATCATGCTTGGTCTACCTAATGTGTGCCCATCTTGAAAATGGAGCAACATGGGGCATCCTCTCTAAGGATCTTATTTATCTGTCGCAAGTGTGTCCATCCCAAGGATGGGGAAACATGAGACGATCTCTACCAAAGATCTCATTCAATCGTTTCAAGTGTGTTATCACAAAGACGAAACAACATGAAATGATCTCATCCCAGGATCTTGTTCGGTTGTTTCAAGTGTGTCATCAAAAAGATGGAACAACATGAAATGATCCTCCAAGGATCTTGTTCGGCTATCTCAAGTGCGCCCATCCTAAGGATGGGACAGCATGAGACAATCCCCTATAAGGATTTCTGCAGTCTATCCCATGTGCGCCAATTCTAATGATGGAACAACATGAGATGCGCCCTATTGGGATCATGAAGCTTCAGAATCGCACCACGTTTTTCCATCTCCAAGTGGGTTGCTGATTTTTATGCGTTCCAACCTTTTCCAAGGTTGTCTCATCCTTTTTAGGATGGTAGCATGTAACATGGATGTTCACCTTTTCAAGTTAAGTCTCACTTACCAACCTTTTCCATGACTGCTTTGCCCTTTCAAGACAATGATACATAGCATAAACCTTCACCTTTTCATGTTAAGTCTCACACAACCAACCTTTTCCAAGGTTGCTTCGTCCTTTTCAAGACGGTGATACATGACATAGACGTTCACCTTTTCAGATTAAGTCCCACGTAAACCAGGCGATCATTTCATAGGATCATGCAGCTTCAGACTTGCTCCGTACTTTTTCTCGTACACAATATTTAGGAATAATTTTTTATTTATTTCAGCTCCAATCTTATTACAATAGTTACCCAACTCTTTTTGTGGGAGATGACATTTTTGCTCCCTAATTTCTACTTTGTGGTAGGCGGCACACTGCGATGCATTATGAACTTCCAACAATTGCCTAGCAGTTCTTTTTTCCAACCTCTTAAAAACTGATACTCTGGCCACTAATTTTCGGTCACTGGGAGCTGGGAGGCTTGTGGCTGCCCGTTGAGCTTGGAATTGCCTTTGCCTCCGGGTTCTTCTATTCATGCTCTGAACATAGTCTTCAAAAGTCAATGCCATTCGAGGACACGGTGGGTTCTACGGATTGTTTCGAATGCATTATTCGTTTAGGCGAATCCTATTCTTGGGGGTGTCATCTCAAGAAATCCTTTTGAACACTGATATTCTAGGTTGATTGCCTTGGACATGATAATTTTTTTCAGCTAGTAGTCTAATCATTCCTCCCCTTTCTAAAAGGGTTTGGAACCAAAGGGACCGATCTTCCTTCTCGCATCGTTGTGCCAGTTGTCATTGCTGGTGTAACTGGTGGTATGACATTATGACTAACAAAATAATTATAGTTGTCATTGTCGGTGTAACTGGTGATACGACTAGTGAAGTGTCCCTAGTTATCATTACTTGTGTAACTGGTGGAATGGTTGCTCCACTGTTGGCTAGGAAGGTAGCGAAGGG
>JAYMTK010003624.1:0-12069 GCA_036897405.1 Pelargonium myrrhifolium | reverse complement strand
TGATATATAAATAATTATAAATATATATATAATTGTAGATTTTTTTTTTTTTTTTGAAGGAGATCAATATTCTTGGATCAAAGTAAATTGGCTCAAAATTCTATTTGTTTTGAAGCTCTATGATATGGGCCTATATCTTGTTCATATATTATGATATAGACTTTAGAATTCCATTGGTGGGTTCAGGGCAAGCCCGCTCGGGCTCGGGCTTAAACGGGTTAGAAAAACAACGTTTATTTTTTGGGCTATTTTTTATCTGCTCGAATCCGACCCATTAAATGTGGGTTAGCACGCGGGCAAAGACGGATCCACATTATGGAGTTTGGGGGCAATTGCCCCCAATAAAGTTTTTAATTTTGAAAATATACCATTAGATTTTATATTTTCACAAATTTGCCCCTCAACAATCTTATATTTGCCTCCACTGAAATGTTTTAGTATTTCATTATTGCCCCGTTAAAGTTTAAGCAAAAAATTGTTTGGATAGATACTAAAACCAAAGAAATTTATAACTACTCAATTAGTAGTTCTACAAATTAAGTCATCGTACTTTTGTGTAATGTTTCAAATTAATTAATATATGTAAAAAGTAAATTAGTAAATTAACAAATAGAAGGTTAAAAGACGTTTTTTATAATAAAAAAATGTAAACAAATACAACATTAAAAAAAACACCGGATGTCTGCTTGAATTTCATGTTTTGATCAAGGTGAAAATAGTGAAAATGGAGAACAATATTCAATGAGATTAATTTGTGTTAGTTATTTGCCCTGACCCACTAAATTTTTTGGATCCGTCCTTGCATGTGGGCTGCCAAAGAAAGAAGAAAAAACATGAACTTCGAATTTTGCATATAAAAATTGTTTCTATTCGAAGTTGACATCCTAATTCATCAATTAATATGTTATAAAATTTCAAACATTGAAATTTAAGGTTTCGACTTATGACTGTCACATTCAAAATTACTAAAACTTACAAACTACAGATTACTATGGATATTTACTTGTACAATATGTCCTCTAACCGTTTTAAGCAATACATTAAAATTTATAACATAAAATAATATACTCATTGTACAACATAAGAGCATGTTCGTATAATATGATCTCAGAATTCAAAGCTTTCAAAACTATTGATTCATTCTTCAATTATCATTGTCATTTTCAAAAAAAAATAAACTCAATACTAACGTATTCTTTTCCCATCCAAAAAAATATATATTCTTCAATTATTATTTTCACTTATACATAAAATCAAATAAGAAACTAAACATAAGACTAGATAGAAGGCTTTGGAAGCTATGGTTTAGGAGGAAACTAGGGTTTGTTGAGAATATGAAGCCAGCGCGCCAAGAGTATCTGGCTGGAGTGTTCTGTCTAGTCGGGTAGGAAGTGTATGGAGGGGGAGATGGTCATCGGGACACTCTGCTGTGTGTGGAGGAAAGATGTGCCGAGCACTGTCGTGGCCCGAAAAGTGCGATCGAGGCGGAAGTGTGGCAGATCGAGGATGCGAGCAAATCGGTCAAGGAGGGACTCGACAAGCTCGCAGGATGAGGTCGCAGCAACGGGGCGGGACGAGGAGGCATGGATGGGAGGCGCCTGGATGCTATGTTTTATTTTTGTTTATTTTAGTTTTGGATTATATTTTTAGTTTGTTTTGATTGCTTTAGTTTAGGTTTGGACACTAGTTTGTTTTGGTTTATGTTATTTGGTTTTGCATAGTGTTCTTGTGGTTCTGGGGTTTTATGGAGATTGTACGGGGGGAAGTAGGTGATAGAACGAGGTTGAACAACCTCTATTCCAATGAACGTGCAGAATGGGTGAGTTTATCTTACGACCAAACTGTTGTTCGCTCGAGTTAAATAGGTAGGCAAATTAGGTTTTGGTCTCTCATGTATATGTGGAATCCACATTTGCTTGATTAATACAATCTCTTGGTTTGTGTCAAAAAAAAAAAAAAAAAAAAAAAAAAAACTAAACATACCGGTAACTCATTAATTTTTCAATTATTATTTTCTCTTTCATGTTAATAAAAAAAAATTACACGTAACTATCCTCAACTTGACACATTTTGCGATGAGCACCCCTGAACTAATTTTTCATACTTTTAACTACCCTAAACTATTTTCCATTCATTCCATCAGTTAATTTTAACGAAAAATTACTCTCTCATCATGTGCATGGCACAAGACCTTATAAATTTACTAAATACCATTTTTTACCCTTATTCTTCAACATTCAAGAACATGTTCATGAATGTCCGCCGAAAAATTCAAAATTTCGCCAGAAACTTCAAAAAATTGACGGAAAGTGCATTTTTGTTGTTTTAAACTGAAAATTTATACATTCAAATCCAACTATTTGAGAAATCAACAAATTCAACACAAAAAAATTAACGAATCCATCATAATTGATCCCAAAATTAGATTAACAAAATCCACCAAAATCATATCCAAATTTTACAAAAACACACTCATATTCAGTCCCATAATCAAATTAACAAATCAACTAAATCAAATTACAAAATCCACCAAAATCAGACCCAAATAATTCAATAAAATCATATACAAAATTTACAAAAACACACTCAAACAAACCCTAACCTCCATACACGTCGGAGCTTCGTCCACTTTCGACGCTGGTGGCAGCGTTGAGCTCGCCAGTGAAGACGAAGCCGAGGCCGCTGGTGGTGGTGATGAGCTCGTCGGTGAAGACAAAGCCAAGTCGCTGCTGGTTGAAGACGAATCTCGAGCTCCGGCGGTGGCGATCTGAGGTCCACAACAAAAAGGCAACGACCTCGAGCTCTGGCGGATTTGAGCGTGAGAGAGATGGGGTTTGGGGTTTGAGAGAAAGAAATTGAGAGATTGGGGCTTGAAAGAAAGAGATGGGGTCTGATGATCTCATCTTCTTTTTCTTTTTTCTTTTTTTTTCTTTTTTAATATTATTATTATTATTGAACTTTTAAAAATGAAAAAAATGAAAAAAGAATGGTATTTTAGTATTTTTGACATTTAACGGACGAAGTTTTGGACGGAAAGGATGAAAAATAGTTCATGATAGTTAAAAGTATGAAAAATTAGTTCAAGGGTGCTCATCGCAAAATGTGTCAAGTTGAGGATAGTTCCGTGTAATTTTTCCTAATAAAAAACTAGACAAAAAAATAAATAAAAATATTTTTTGCTACAAGGAAAATGGTCCTTAGTTCGGCCTATTCAATTTTATACCAAGCGGGACGGACTAAAATTGCACGTTTACTTTACATACATATTTTTTTTGTCGACGTGTATCCTTTAATTTCAAATCGAATTAGTGATGACCCACAAACCGGTAACTCGATTGCCAACTCCACTTAATGGATTCATTCATATATATTTTGTCATTCCAATGAAAATGTTACGTACATAAATGAAAACAAGATTGTTCATGCTCATCTCTTAGCCAATCCAAATAGAAATGACAGTAGTACTTCGATGATACCACAATATCTATTTACTAATTTTCAATAATCTCTTTTCACATTTTTTTTAAAAACGACAAAAATAGAAACTTAGGCTAAACCACCTATACTTTAACCTGCAAAACGATCACTAAAAAGTTGGTATAAATTAAAAAGTTAGTATAAAATCATATCTTTTGAAGCATCCACGATATGGCTAGATCTTAAAAATTATATAAAGCACACCACAATGACATTAGATTCCAATTTTCAGTTTACCCAATTATAATACTCATTACTTTATTAGATTATGAATGCTAATATTCTAGGAAACTATTTAGGTTGTTTCTCAAAAGCGTTGGAAACATGTAGTGTTCTCAATTATAGAACGGTTCTCATAGAGGGGATCCGCTCTTTATAGTATTTGGTTTCAGGTTTGTGTCCCGCCGAGAGATTTGAAGTCTCTGGGCCATTTTGGGTCCTTGTTTAGAAATCGAACTCCCTTGTGGTTAGGTTTTGTCACCTGCGTGTAACTTCAAGAATTTGAATTTTTCTAGCTTTACCGATACGTGGTGTCAATTTTTGTCTTATTTGAGAGGGGGTTGGCCGTTAAGTTGATAAAAAGTTTTTAAAAGATAAATTTTCTATTTGTCCATTGTACTCCATTTGAAACACTTGTATGTTTGAATGATTTTTTGAATCAAACGGTGCAAAAAGGACCCAATTCATTAAAAAAAATATCCAAATAGAGTACAATTCAAACTAATACAAGAATAATATGACCTTACTCCTAGTTTGCTTCAGGCCAACAGTGATGTTGTCACCACAAACCATTTGTTAGGGACCCTCCCATTGTTTAAGCTCATAACAACTAAACACCCCTCATTGGGTGAGTGACTTATTATGACACCTCCTAGGATTTGTTATTGTAGTAACCGGCCGCAGGACCGGAACCCGCTTATAGCCGATCACTCTGTAACCTGGGTCCAATGACCCGGACATTCCAGCAATTCTCTTCTTCAACCTCCGCTCCCCTTACCCCTTCCCTTCCATGGCCAATGACCTCCTCTTCACTTCTTTCAAAACACCACCTCCGCCTATACACCGCCAGAATCCACAAGATCTGTTGCCACACCCATCATCGACGATCTTATTCCTTCGATCCAACCTGCCCCTTGACCGTTTTTTCAGTTCCCTTACTACCATATCCAGCAGCGACCGCAATCGTAAATATGGCCGCCGCCTCAGCCAGTCGCTCTCGTCGCCACAACCGCCACCGCCACCAGATGTTCTCCGCCTTCTTCGTCCCGGTCAGTTGAAGTCGTTGCAGAGGAACTCCTTCGAGCAAAAACGTAATTAAAACAGAGCCATCACCAAGATCTACGCTCTCTGTCGCCGCACGCCTCAGACAGGCCGCTCACGCGCCAGCGTCAAGCTTCTCTTTGCCGATCTAGTTGTATTAAAACTTTAAACCCTAAATGTAAAATGCCTATAACCCTGATAACTGTACGCCGTTATAATATTTTTGAATGGTTAATATAAAATATTTCATGTTTTTTTTTTTTTTTCTTGAAAAAAAAATCTAGGAAACCATCGTTGGACCTGATGATCTGTGATCATCATAATTCAGAATATGGGGTCAATCACAAGCCACATGTCAAACAATCATTATGCTGACCCATTTGACCAACAAAAAACATTTAATTATTTATTAAATGTTTCATTAAACTAAAGTCATTAGCTTGTCCCAAAGCAGTCTCAACGATCCCGTGAAGAGCGGCTTCTTCGGCGCCTCCACATCACCACCGCGTTTCCACCTCCACACTACCAATAACATCACTCCACGTAGCACCAAATGTTTTAAAAAGTCAACTTCTCTTACGTGGCGAAAGACTATTCATTTTACGCCTAATACGTACTGTGAATCTGCATCCACTGGAACACCTCGTCCGGACCGAACAACCCGGATCACGCTTTTATTGAACTTCCCGAATCGGCCCCTCACAGGATTCTCATTAACCTGTTCACCTCCTCTAAAACGCGCCAGATAGCGCAATACGCACCCCCCTCCCTCAACCCGTCACCTCCACCGCAACAAAGTCTCAAAATTCAATATTTCGCAGTCCTAAAAATACCAATTTTTCTCGATTTCACTGTTACATCCCTCAACGATTCGGCAATTCCGATCATCGATTTCGCTGCGATCGTCGCCATGTTCGCGACCAAGGTCGATTTGGAGAAACACACGCACGGTGGTGCAATCGCGACCGGCTTCACGAGGCCGTCGTGGACCTCTCTGCTTCTCGTCTTCGCCTTCGTCGTGGTCCTCTCTCTCCAGGTCACCTCCAAAACCGGATTCCCAATCCGCTCGCTCTCCGGGTCGTGGAATCGGAGCCCCGCAGTCTCCGGCGATGTCGACCCGCGGAGCTGCTCCGGGTTCTTCCGGCCGGTGCCGGAGAGACGGGTGGTGAGGTCGATAGTAGATTTCGGAGGAATCGGCGATGGCCGGACGTCGAACACGGAGGCTTTCCGGCGGGCCGTACGGTACATGCAGCGGTTCCGGGAGAAAGGTGGGTCCCAGCTGAATGTGCCACGTGGGAGGTGGCTCACGGGGAGCTTCAACGTCACCAGTAATTTCACGCTTTTTCTCGAGGACGGTGCCGTCATTTTGGGCTCGCAGGTTTGTTCGTTCGTTGAATTTTCACTATTTTTATTTATTTATTTATTAGTAGTATTTGGTTTAATTTTTTTCAACAAATTTTTCTTCTTTTTTGACCTTTCTGAAAAATTAGTTCATCCCTTGGGGGCATCGAAAACTTGAGTTTGTTGTTCAATTTACAGTGATGGGTAATTTTTTCTGTGATTAAAAATATTTTTTATCATAAAAGAATTGTTTTTTGCAACTTTTTCTGTCTAGGGAATATCTGGCGTAATTGTTTATTATTGCAATGGAAGTTTCATCACATGAGCTGACAAAGTTTTCTTATAATGGAAGATTCCTTTGTACTACATCTATGTTATTAATACCCAGATTGTTTTTTCCAGTTTTGTTTTTGTGGAGGACAATAATAGTAATTCTAATTTTATTTTGATCAGTCATTGGAGTTAATGATGATATTTTCTATAATGAGCAATATAAAAGTTTCATTGAAATTGCACTGTGAGTTGAATATTTTGTACATCTGTTAGACTTATGGTATGAACATACTGGACTATGGTATGCTGTATTGACCTGCGGATGAAAATTGTGGGCATTTGCCAAGCTGTACTAGACTAGACTCAGGTTTTAAGGAATTGATATATTTATATAGCTTTTACATTAATTTGAAATGATTTCATTATACTTCTAGTTTTGGCTGACCAAACAATATAGAATTACAGTAGGATTTACTACTAGTTTGATTTTTATGTATTCTGAAATTGCGTCTTAATTTTATACTTATTATTATACTTCTTTCCTAGTGCTAAGTTGTCATAAAAATATTGGCAACTGTGTTCAAATTTTGCAATGCTGGTTTGCATATCTTTCCTGAGGTTTTAGTTGCTATCCCATTTATTTGAATGTTTTTCTTGCTAATTAGTTGCTAAATCTTGTTATATATGTGTTGTCGTGAAAATAATAGGATATAGAGGAATGGCCTATCATAGAGCCATTGCCATCTTATGGAAGAGGAAGAGAGAGATTGGGAGGACGACATATCAGTCTTATCCATGGGAATGGTCTCACCAATGTTGTTATCACAGGTATATCCCCTTTTATCCAACTATCATATAAGTTTGGTCTGACTGCGTAACATCACTTGTAACTGTGTTTGTTTAGTAACTCGTTTGCTACAACACGTTAATTTATTTAACAGTAAAGAAGATTATGTCAGTTATGGTTGTTCAATTGGGGGCTACCATTTGAACCTCCCCTGTCATATTTGTTTAACAACTTGTTTAAGGACTTCTGATAATTACATTGTTTTGCAGGTCAGAATGGGACTATTGATGGTCAAGGAAAGATGTGGTGGGATATGTGGTGGAATAGAACATTGGTCCACACGAGAGGCCACCTTCTTGAACTGATGAACTCTAGTAACATTCTCATATCCAACCTGACTTTACTCAATTCCCCCTTCTGGACTGTCCATCCCGTTTACTGCAGGTTTGAGTCCCCTACCTCTCTTCCTCTGTATTTCTTGAAGTGTACTTATATGTATTAGGAAGCTAGAGCTTTTCACTAGAAAACTTTACTCAACGTTTGAATTCAGGGGGATGAAACATTCTACATATCATATTGTCCTGTGAAGATGTAGTCTTTTCCATTTTTATTACTGTAGAACTGAAAAGAATGAGACAGATTGACGATTTTATCTTCATTTTGTGTTATTCTGTTTCATACTCTTATCCTTGAGAACTAACACTGTATTGGTGTCTTTATTTCAGCAATGTTGTTGTCAAGAACATGACAATTTTGGCTCCTCTTAACGCTCCGAATACTGATGGTATAGATCCAGGTATGTCCATTGGATAGTTTCATTTATAATGTATTGGTTCATGAGAAGAAGAATATATGTGTTAATTTGAACTTCTCCTTTATTTAATTATCCAGATTCTAGTATCAATGTTTGCATTGAAGACTGCTACATTGAGAGCGGGGATGATCTTGTAGCAGTGAAGAGTGGGTGGGACCATTATGGGATCAATATGGCCCGTCCAAGTTCAAACATCATAGTGAGGAGAGTTTCGGGCACTACCCCAACTTGTTCCGGGGTTGGGATTGGCAGTGAAATGTCTGGTGGGATTTCAAATATCACAGTGGAGGATTTGCATGTCTGGGATTCAGCAGCCGGGGTGCGGATAAAAACTGACAAAGGGAGAGGTGGATATATAGCAAATATCACTATTCGTAACATAACAATGGAAAGGGTCAAGATACCTCTTAGGTTTAGTCGAGGCGCCAATGACCACCCCGACGAAGGATGGGATCCCAAAGCTGTTCCGGAAGTGAAGGGTATTTTTGTTAGTAACATAGTGAGTTGGAATTCAACGAGAGCCCCCGTGTTGGACGGTATCGAGGGAGCCCCATTCGAAGGCATATGCATAAGAAATGTTACTTTACATGGTCTAGCCCCGTCTGCAGCTTGGCATTGCGAATTTGTTTCTGGTTTTGTTAACAGTTCAACTCCAGCTCCATGCTCACAGTTGCAAAACACTCTTTCACTAATTAGCTTATGTGGAGAGTCCTAGACATCATGTGTGGGAAAGGAGGTTTTGTTCTGAATTTCAAGGCACTATGTGAACTGCTCCTCTGCAATCAGACTTGTCATGGCTTGTGCTGGACACACAAGATTGGCTAAATTGGGAGTTTGAGAATCAGCCATGTCTTGCAGATTGCAATCTCTTCAGCATTTTGGCAAATGCTTCACTGGCAAATTGACTGCACTTGTCTGGACAGTGCTGTTCAGTGGTTTTCATGTGTTATACCAGATAGGTTCAGATAATAACAAATAGTACTCAATGATTCAATTTATTCTTTTTTTACTTCCATACTAGTAGTAGTATTTTGATTAGATATGTATAGAAGATTCAGAGGATGTATGTGGAATTGGAAGAGAGGATGATCAGAAATGTTACAATTGAATTTACATATAGTTCCACCATTTTATGATTTGGCCAAGAAAGTTTTGTTGAACTCAATCAATTCAAGAAATGTATATTTTGCATGTTGTGAGTGCATTGCTTGTATTTGGTTAAATACTGAATCTGAATTTTATCAGCAAAACTTGTATTTTTGTTTGTAGGTTCATGATTCTTGGTAATAAGCATTAAGCACAACAATGAACAATAAACATACATAGAAATGGATCTCAAGTCATGAAATGGACAATTAGATACATGTTTTGTAATGCTCACTAGACTCTGTCTTCACTACCATTTCCAGAAAACATTGGAGCCACACTTGTACTTCTCCTTTCCTTGACACTCCAATTCCAAGTCATCAGAGATGAATGGCACTTTCTGCATCAGCCAAAACAGTGAAATTAAGTACCATATAATTTTCTGAATTGAGGTATAAAATGGGTCATGAATTATACACTGATACAAACCTTTTGCTTGGCAAGATCTTGGCAGCCAGTGAAGTTGAATGGGAACTTGCAAGATCCAAATTGAACAGTGTAAGCTCTTGCAAAGTTTGCACCACTAGTAACCAATCTCTTCTTGTCATTCAACTCCTATAAAATGCCAGCACAAAACTCTCATTCAATATATGAACTACATGTAAAAGCAAGCAAGATCCATTTGAGAAACACAAAAAAGTCGAGAACTAACTAACCTTGTTGGCTTTGCTCTTCTCAAGGTAGTCATCAATGACACCAGCATTGGCAGAGGCAGCTGCAGCTGTGGAGAAGAGAGTGCCAGCAAGGCAGAGCAAGGCAGCTCTTCTTCCATCAATAGGGGCTCTTGATGATGATGATGATGTTGTGGACAGCTCTGATCTGATGACAGGCATATTCATCTTGAGCTGGTTGTGAGCAACAGGGGATGAAACTGAACCCAGCTTTGCACTGAGATCAGCTGATCCACAGAGGACATAGTTGGATGCCAACACAGTGGAGTTGATGGATGCCATGATTTTGTTGAAGTTGGAGAGGTGGTGAAGCAAGAAGAGAAGGAGATGGTGGGTTTAATTAAAAATAAAAATAAAAAGGGTAGGCGCGGAGGGGTATATTTGATTGATTTGACTTGGATGTTGATAAGGAGTGTAATAAGAGGTTGTGGTGGGAGTGTGGATAAGGTGAGATTGCCTCACTCCTATTGGTATTGCCAACATAACTTGTTGGTACTCCTCAGTTTTTGTGGACTTCTTCTGTTTTGGACCCACTTTGAAATCTCACTACACTACTATTTTCTTTTTGATTATTTGCATTCATTTCTCTCTCCTTGGAAACATTTCAATTTTGGCACTAACCATTCTCTATCTTTGGGCCAACTTACTAGAGGCAAGGCAAGGCAAGGCATTGGCAAGTGACTCTAATGATCAATTCATCATAAATCATGAGGGTAATAATGTCACAGAATTTTGAGTATGTCTTCAAATAATTGTCATATAAATAATACTACCGTTTCTGTAGTTTTAGAGATTTTCACACATATTAAGAAAAGATGTTAAATGATTTTTTCATCTTTAGATAAGGACATAAGAATCATCATTACTATCTCACTACTTTATACCTACAAATTATTCACTTCCATATGAGACAAAAAAAAATTATGACTAAACGGTATTATGGAAAATTCATGGGTATATGTTTATTAAAAGTAGAAAGTGGCATTTATTTTAACACAAAAATTAGACTCTAAAATGACACTTATTTTGAAATGTAGGTAGTATTTTGTTAAAAATTAGTTAAAATCTTTTGTGTATATTTCAGAATGTTATATGCGCACTCACAAGCAACACAGTGAACACACCCTTTGATCCCTCAAATGACTTGAGGATGCAGACGAAACTCTTGATCCCTCGTCAGTGACCGTTTCACATTCTCGGATAAAAATCTTGTAACATTCGACATGACCATGGAGAGACTCATCGAGGTGCAACTTCATTTGAGTCGCATAGATTGATCTTCCTTCTTTCAGACTTGGCAAACTTGGTTATGAAAATGACTAGGAGTTGAACTCAACATTTTTTGCAACTGTGGCATAGCACATATATCAAGAGTATGTCTTGAGTGTGCATATGAATGTCAAAAAAAAGGTGGACACACATCGTGTGAACATCTGCATACCTATGTCGAATCTTGTGAAAAACTCGAGCATTAGAAAGATGTACTTGAGCTTGGACTCAGTGGGGGTGTAGAACAACTTAGCACATAATAGGTTATTAGAAGCTAGGGTCATATATGTACCCGCTATGGCATTGTTGACTACTTGAAACCTCGTAAGTCTAACTTTGAGCTCAGCTTTAAACTCTTCCATCAAATCTGAGTGAGTGAGAGAGTAGTATTACAAGAACACCAAACTTTGAGAGACTTTCTTTACCAGAGAGAGAGAGCGCATAGTATTACAAGAAGGGATAAAGGCAAAAATGGTGCCCAAACTTATGGGCGAAACCCAATTTGGTACCCAAACTTTTATTGTACCAGACTTAGTACCCAAACTTCGGTTTCTAATCTAATTTAATACCTAACTTTTTATTTTGTACCCAATTGAGTGTCTGCCGTCACTTCCCGTTAGTTTGATTGTTATCTCTTGCTTGCGTGGAAGTAAGAGGGCTGATGTGGAAAAAAAATTCCTACGTGGGCGCTGATGTGGGAAAAAAATGCCTATGTGGGTGCTGAGTGGATGCTGAAGTGGAAAGATAATGAATCAAAAATCAAAAAACTCACCTCTCTCTCCTGTAATCACTCTATCCTCTGCCTCTCTCCACCAAAAGCATGGGCTCAACCTTTGTTACAGGCGGAGCAACGGGTTATATTGTCGGAACCTCGCCTGCGCCGTCGTGCGAGCTAACCTCACCGCGACCTCTCCCTTCATTTCTGGCGACCTCTGGCGTAACCTACGGCACCTCTCCGTCATCGAGCTCTTCTCCTCCAATAGCCTCCAGAGATCGGCCATCGTTCGCGAGGAGGAAATGCGCCGGAAGGC
>JAYMTK010003623.1:0-12070 GCA_036897405.1 Pelargonium myrrhifolium | reverse complement strand
ATTCGCAATTAATTAAATTTTAGGCCAAAATTAACAAATTGATAACGTGGCGTACTCACACGCATTATAAACTTGTTTTCTTTTATTCAGTTTTTACAGTATGTATAGATTTAAAAAAATTTAACATTATCAACAAAATCTATAGTAAACTTGAACACAAAACTATGCATGAACTAAATATTGAAGACATGCAAAAATATCACGACCTTTATATATTGTATAAAAATCATAAAATAAACACATAAATGCAAACATATATGTTTTTTTATCAGTTAAGCTACATGAAAGGGAAAACTCTCTCATTTGTATCCAAACTTCACCCCCCACCTGACTTAGGAACTGAACCCACGATCTCCCACAAAAAAAAATATGCATCTTGACCACTAAATCATCTCCTAGAAGATAAACGCAAACATATCGTTAGTAGTTCTCTAACGAAAGATTGAGGTCGCTTTGGGGACATCCAATAAAATTGGAACGGGAGATTGATTCGCCACAAAAAATCAAAACTTACCCGGCCAATAAGAGACATACACGTGGCTCTGTCGGCCGAGCGAAATTCAGTCAATACTCATACCAGGTCCCGGGTCCGGTCCCGGACCCCAACCCGCTGAGTAAGAAATGGGCCTCTCCCGCGCGTGAGGCCGAGCAAATCTCACCCACACGGGTGCACTCACATAAGCCTCACATGAGCGAAACCGAAGCACGTGAGGATGGAAGCGCGGATCCTTCTGCACGCGTAAGTTCGTCTGCTACTCCTTCTGGGTGCGTCCGCTAAGGTCATCTGCGCCTCCATCCGCGCATGCCGAGACGTTCGAGCATCCCCTCTGCTCCGCGTCCGCGCACACCTCCTCGCCAAAGCATCTCACCCGCGAGCACCTTGCTAGGGGTACGCGTCACCCTCCTCGCCCAAACTCCGCGCCTGCGCGCACCCCCCCAATCCGCCTAAGCATCTCACCTGCGTGGACCTCCGTGCCCGCGCGCCCTTACACCCATGTACACGCCCTCGTGCTCGTGTGCACCTTCACACTCTCGCGCGTCCGTCCCTGGACAGGCCTTGAGTACGAGAAAGTCATGCAAGGCTAAAAGCCCACCCCGACTGTTGGGTAGAAGAACCAACACCGGTAAAAGGACTAAAAAGCTCACGAGACCCACATTGACACCAACCAATCAGAAGCCGCCACGTGTCACGTAAGATGAGCTATATAAATAGACTCGCATGCCACGTGTAAACGTTCAATCAATTACATACTCGAAACTCTCTTGCTTGAACTCCGAAAACGCTCTCAAACGTTCTTCGCATTTATTGAGATGTTCATCGCATTTTTTGTGCATTCTTCGTGAAATCTCCGAACGAACTATGAAGATCGTCGATCTTCGCGTTTTCTTTAAATTCCGTTTGTGAATATTCTTATTCTCACGCCGGAAGCGGTCCCCAGGAAAAAAAATTCGAGCTCCGCTTAACGATGTGCTACATGCACAGGCAACAGATCAGGACCGAACTTGAGTACTGCTCCACCTCATACCTGAAGACCCGAGTCAGAGTACAAGACCCGTCAACCTTATCTTGACTTGGACAAGAAGACCAATACGACCATGTTTTGATCATCTAATTTGACCCGAATCAAATTTGATCAAACATTTGGTTCCATTGCCGGGAACATTTTGAAAGTCGACGCTCCCACACCGCAATACGCACAATGGAGAATCACAATCAAAGACCATGCAAGGAGGTAACACAAGACAACGCGTCTGCCCCAAGCCTGACAAGATCACAACACTCTGCTGCCTCACACAGGAGCAGGGCCAACTGCCAATCTAGGTGGAGAAATAAAGCCCCGGAGGCCCCTCAACAACGAGGTTACCTTCGCCAAGAGTTGAACCAGAAGAGGGTCTGAGATGCGGCTGGCCAAGCCAAGACAGCCCCAAACCCTTTCTTGCTTGGATAACACTAGACTTGGTCAAGACTATCTCCGACCAGGTCATCCAATCGATGTTCTCCGCCATCCTTACTCGAGGAAGATCCGCGACACCACCAACTGTCACTCATGTCATACCCGCAACTGCTAACAATGCTGCGACACCAGGAGGCCCAGTCGTCCCACCTACCCCGAACCCTCATGGAGGGAGAAGAGCCGTGGAGCGACTCAACTTAGGGGGCAATAAACTGCCACCCCACCGTTCAATCCCGAGGAGGAGTAGACCTCCCCCAAAGGGAGGAGCCAGCCAAGCCCTCAATTTTTGAAATTTTTTCCCAGGGTGGCAGACCTAAAAATAGGGACCATCATTCCAACCGCTCCCTAGCCCCGATGGAGCAAACGTTGGATGAGGGCCAAGGAGAATCTATGGCCCGAGGTAATTGGCGGAACCCGCCATATTCTTGGACTACCACAACCATTGAAGAATCTATTCAGAGTACCAACAGATGACAAAGAAGACAATATGAGCATGCTAGACCAACTACTAGGGGCACCCTTATCATCAACCCCCAGGTCTCGCCTGCTCCTATGACGCTAGAAGTACTGCAGGCCGCCTACCTGGCCTATGTGCAAGCCCAGAAACAACAAGGTGCAGTGATCGTAACCGCAGGGTCCTCCGCTAGAGGGTCTTAGCTAGCACATCAGGGCATCGTGTCAGGATGACACCACTCAACCCAGCCCTTTGTGTGGCACGTCCAAGCCCAACCCGCTGGGTAGGCAATACTTGGCACCACTTGTTACACCGCCGACGCCATTCAATCCATACAACCCGTTTCCCTTCGTTAGAGGAAATGGGGCGCAGACACCTGATGCCCCTGTGGTCGGAGCTGCCGCCGACCCCAACATCACTCACCTCATGGAGGACATGAAGAAGTTGCAAGACCGGGTCAAGGCGACTGAGTACAAGAATGTTGGGATCAAGGGTAGCACCAATCCTCTCAGCCTTTCCATCAGAAACAAGCCCGCGGACCCCAAGATCCGCATACCCATTATCATCTACGATGTGAAAATAAATGCAGAAGAGAGGATCATAGAATCTTGGGACCAACTTCGATTGAAGTTCCTGAAAGACTTCAAGACCGTCGGGAAGGCGAAAATGGACCAGATACAGCTGGTCCACATCTGAAAATAGTCAGGGGTCTCTTTAAGACCTACGTCGAAAAATTCAAGGAGGTCGTGCAGCAATGTTGAACAATCACGGACGAGGCCGTGTGCACGAACTTCATGGCAGGTCAGACCTTCAAAGAACTGCACAAAACAATATTGGCGGTCAAGCCCAAGATATGGGAATCGCTCCTCAACCTCTACTACGAGCATATCCAAGTGGAGGAGCTCGACACCTATGTCTCCAAAACTGTAGCAGCCCTGGGAAGACATGATAGCCAAGGGTCAAGAAATCACATAAGTGGGAGGTTTAACAACTCTACCCATAAGCCACACAATTTTCCAAGCAAGCCTAACAATAAGTTTGGGCGTGGAGATTCCTCAAGAACAAGATTCATCCCCCTGACAGTCAAGTATGTAGACGTTTAGGATTACATCGAAAACACGAAGAATGTAGATTGGGCAGTCGTCCTGTAGGGAGAACACAAAGGCAGGGAAGTGGAGAAGTATTTTATTCTCCACCAATACATGGGTCATGACATTGAGAGCTGCTTTGACCTCAAAATGACAATCGAGAAATTACTTGCAGAAGAAAAACTAACTCAGTTCAAGGCAAACCTTATTCAAAAAGGCAAAAATAGAGCTTACGGAGAAGAGTATGAGAAAAAAAACTCCCAAAATAGTTACTAGGAGTTCACTCCCGCAAAGGAGTTGACAAAATTCTGGTAACATTTTTATCCAGAAAAAATAAAAAGAGAAAGCTTTATTGAAAATTGTCTACAAACAAAAAATCAGCTATCCATTCATAGATTGCCAGAAGGAGGAACTTCGCATCCTCAGAGCCAAGTCTTCGTTCAAAAAAGGAGTCTCATCTCCTCGGAGCCTAGTCTCCGCTCAAAAGATGAACCTTGCTTCCTCAGAGCCAAGTCTCCATCCCAAAAGAGGAGCCTTACCTCCTTAGAGCCAAGTATTCGTTCAAAAAAAGGAGTCTCGTCTCCTCAGAGCCTAGTCTTTGCTCAAAAGAGGAACATTGCTTCCTCGGAGCCAAGTCTGTATCCCAAAAGAGGAGCATTGCTTCCTCAGAGCTTAGTCTCCACTCAAGAGAGGATCCTTGTTTCCTCGGAGCCAAGTCTCCACCCAAAAGAGAAGTCTCACCTCCTTGGAGCCTAGCCTTCACCCACAAGAGAAGTCTTGCTCCCTCGGAGCCAAGTATCCACCACAGAAAATGAGCATCGTCTCCTCGGAGCCTAGTCTCCATCCAAGAGAGGAGACTCGCCTCCTCAGAGCCAAGTCTGCATCCAAGAAAGGAGCATCGCCTTCTTAGAGACTTGTCTCTATCCAAGAAATAAGCCTCGCCTCTTCGAGGCCGGGACTCCCGCCAAGGGAAGAACCCCGGTTTTTTGGAGCCTTGTCCCCCGCCAAACGAAGAAACTTCGACTCAACCACGATCGAGTGTCTAAACTTCTTCATACACGTAGGTCGCTTCGGTCACTCCCACCGACTCAATCATGCTCGTGCCCAATGGACGTAGTTCAAGAAATTCAAAGTAAAGATTTGGGTTAAGTGACAAAGCAAGCAAGACCGTACACTCCTCAAACTCAATCCAAAAAGATCTCTCCCCCACAACATTTGTCCAACGCCCCTCTAACAAGCCTCGAACAAGATCGAGACTTAGCATTTAAAAATGTGCTGACCTTCGCATGGAACGTTAAGACACATGACCCCACGCGAACCCCCTTGGAGGATTGCTTGCGAGGACACAATAAAGCAAAATAGATACAAGAACGTGACATTACTCCAACGCGACATCAATAAATCAATGTCTCTTGAAGTGGGGAGCAACTGATTTGCCACAAAAAATCAAAACTTACCCGGGCAATAAGAGACATACATGTGGTTCTGTCGACCAAGCGAAAGTCGGTCAACACTCAGACCGGGTCCTAGGCCCCAACCCGTCGAGCAAGAAACAGACCTCGCCCGCACGCGAGCCTGAGCAAATCTCACCCGCACGATGCACTCACATTAGCCTCGCATGAGCGAAACTGAAGCACGCAAGGATCGAAGCGCGCCTCCTTATGCACACATCCATCAAGGTCGTCCGTGCCTCCATCATCGACTCCGTCTGTGCCCATCCGCCAAGGTTGTCCGCGCCTCCACCCACATATGCCTCCTTACGTACTTATCCACCAAGGTCGTCCGTGCCTCCATCCGCGCGCGTCTTCCAAGGTCATCCATGCCTCTATCCATGCGTCCGCTCCGCGTCCTCGCGCACCTCATCGCCCAAGCATCTCACCCGTGAGCACCTTGCTAGGGGTACACGCGGCCCTCCTCGCCCACGTCTCGCGCTCGCACGCACCATGCGCCCACGCGATTCCATGCGCTCGTGCCTACTTCCTCGCTCGGACTCCACGCCCGCGTGCACCCCCTCGCACAAGCGTCTCACCCGCGTGCACCTTGCTGCAAAGGCTAGGGGTACATGAGGCCCTCCTCGCCCACGTCTCACGCCCGTGCACATCTCCTCGCCCGAGCTCCGCGACCGAGCGTACCTTTTCGCTCAATCATCTCACTCGCACGCACCTTACTAGGGGTACGCGCGACCCTTCTCGCCCACGTCTCACACCCGCTTGCACCATTCGCGTGCACGCACCTCCGCGCTCACACGCCCTTATACCTATGTGCACCTTTGCACTCTCGCGCGTCTGTCCCCGGACAGAGCCCGAGTACGAGAAAGCCACGCAAGGCTACAAGTCTACCCTGGCTGTTGGGGAGAAGAACCAACACCGGCGAAAGGACATAAAAGCTCACGAGACCCACAGTGACACCAACCAATTAGAAGTCGCCACATGTCAGGTAATATGATTTCTATAAATAGACTCACAAGCCACATTAAAGGGTCTGTCAATTTACTTATTCGAACACACCTTGCAAGAGACGAAAATGCTCTCAAACGTTCCTTGTGTTCTTCCCGTGTTTATCGAGTTCTTGGTACGTTAATCATGATATTTCCAAATGAGGTACGAAGATCTTCGATCTTCATATTTTCCATAAAACTCGTTTGTGCAGAATTTTATTCTCACGCCGGAGACGGACCCCGAGCACAAAATCGGGGCTCCGCTTAACGGTGTGTTACATGCGCAAGCTACAAGTCAGGACCAGACCCATGCACTACTCCACCACCTACCCGAAGACCCGAACCAGAGCCCAGGACTACCCAGTTCAGACGGCCAAACTACGCCAGCCTACCTGGACAATAAGACAAGAAGACAACCAATACGACACTGTATCAACCTGATTTTCGATTGGAGAAAAAATAGTCTACCAGTCGCCTTAGCAAAATTGCGGGTTCTGTACCACCTTCCATAAACACTAATCGGCATCCGAGTCACCCGCCTAACCTATTGACTTCCTAACCATAGGGTGACAATTCGTGTGTGCGTTTCGTATTTGCGCCGTGCTAAAAATTGTATGTGTGATGCACGATCCAACACGATTATGAACACAAAACACGAACCAGACACGCTTAACGTGATAACTAAATGAACCGTGTAGACACGAACACGACACGACATAGGTAAGTAACACATCATATACGTAAATGGACCTAGTTGGCACATTTAGCACGACACAACCAAACACGAATAAATTCACAAATTTAACGTATTCAACATATTTTAAGTAACTATGTCCATATGTTACTAATCGTGCGTGCTGCTCATACCAATCGTGTTGTGCGTGTAGTGACACGATTAATTAATCACGCATGCTGTTGTTTTATGGGCCTGACAGGTTAACACAATCACGTCGCTAAGAGTAATTTTTCAAATCCAAACACGTTTAATTGGTGTTGTGCTGCGTGTTATGACCCGAATTGTGAGTTCTATAGGAAGATATGAGTGGCGTAGAAATCAACCGAAAGGAAAAGAAGAGGCCATAAGCCGAAAGAGTTGAAGAATTGGGGTTTAGTGTTGGAGGGAGGTGCCACGTCAGCACCACAAACATCCCTTTGCCGGCTCAACCGGCTTGCCCCACCATTGCTCTCCATCGTCTACCCACTACCTTCGCTTTCTTTCTTTCATTTCTTTATTATTACTTACAATCTTTCGTTTTCCATTATACATATGATCACAACAACATTAATGTTCTCTTCCTAATCCTAGCTAGTGCTTCAACACCCGACATTTCACACTTCCATGGCTAATATTAGATAGATATATGTCCTGACAAAGCTTAATTCGTGAATCTCACTATTTAGTTTATAACACCGTTAATGTAAGGGTAAAATGTATATCAGTTGAATGATATAAAGTTATATCAGTTGCAATTTAATTAACAAAACCAATGAGGTGATGACACCTCATGTAAAATCACATATACTCATCCAAGTGAATTTGTGGGAGCGGAGCGACCCGTCCGGATCCATAATTTTAAATGAGGTGTCAACACCTTATTAGTTTAACTAATATAACTTTATATCAGTCAATTGATATGCATTAAACCCTTAATGTGAATATAAACATTTTGTTACTTCCCTAAAGATTGCCATTTAGATTATTGAATTTAATGTGAAATGTTACCAAACCATAGTGGACGAGATGCTTTGGAAATCCCTTTGAGGTTTCGGGTTCGAGTCTCCATGGTGACGGTACCTATTACTGATAAAAGAAAAATGTGAATGTTTATTATAAATATAAATGTTGTATTATAGGTTCGTTGAGCGGTAGTGGTGTAGTTTTACAATGGTCTTTTGATAGATAGTGGTGCACGACTCTGATCTGATGCGGGTGATTCTATTGGTGCCTCTCGAGATCAAGAAACTTCCCAAAATTGCGACATCCTCTGCGACGCATTTAGAGGAGATCGCAAGCGCAGTAGTTGGTGTGCGCAGGAGGTAGTGAGTCTACAATGGTTTTAGAGGATGATGCTATGAAGGCAATAAGAGAGGCTAGGGTTTTGCCCAAAGAGCCTACGCGATCCTATTCGCCAGGCAAAGCTCGGTCGGAGCCACCATATCAGTCTGTGAGCTTGTTGTAGGTTTATATATGATAGATCAGGTGGAGGTGAAGGGCGGTTAGCAGAAACCTCCAAGGATTCGTCTCAAAGTCAATGTTGACGGTGCATTCTGTCAAACAGTTAATGAAAGCGGGGCAATGTGGGTTGTTCGCGATAGTTAGGGCATGATTTGGGGTGGCAATCAGGTCATTTGGTCGGGTTGCAATGAAGCCCGAGTCGTGGAGGCCTTGACATGTCAGTAAGTTGTGGATTGGTTGGCAACTGGGGAGTGGAATCAAGTTTTCATTGAGTCGATTTCATTATTAGTTGTTTGTGCTCTCTAGGTTGAAAGGAAGGATTTCAGTGCTTTCGGCTTGATTATCCAGATTGAGGGGGAGGATTTCAATGTTTTCGGTTTAATTATTCAGGATATTTTAGCAATTAAGGATAAGTTTGGTAGTGACGATTTTTTATTTACAGGCAGGTTTATAAACCATGTGGCCCACGAGTTAGCTATTTCCTTAGTCAAGCTGGTTTGGGTGGGTTGTTCTTCAAGTCGTCAGTATTATATCATTTTTGTTATCGACAGATACAAAGTAATATATTATTATCTTTTTGCGCCAAAAAAGAAGAAGAAGAAGACGACAAATTTGGTGGTAGAATTTTGAATTACAAATAAAAGTGGTGACTGAACTTTCAAAAGTCACATATAATTAATTTTCTTTTTAAATAAAATAAATTAATTTTGAATGTCGTTAAATTCATTAACTTTTTAACTTTTGATGTGACACGATCGATTGTTCAACTATATTAGAGCATCTCCAATCCTCAACATTTTTTTTGGTGCTAAGGAGAAGAGGGAGTGTGTCACCTTACTATTTGTTGCTTAGCACCTCCATAACAATTTTCACTCAAATGCTTAGCAGTCACCTAATAAATGCTAATTGTGGAGAGAATGTGAGACAAATGGAGGTTATCATTTGGTGTTAAGCTTAACATCTTCTTTTTAGCACCTTCTACTCTAATGCTTAGCACCTCTTCAAAAAAGAGTTAAGCCTCTTAGAGCCTCTCTTAGCACCTTCCATTGGCGATGCTCTTAGTGTTTGTGTATATACCGTAAAAGTCACATACTCTACCGACTCACTAGAATTGAACCCACAACTTCCGACAAAAAAAAGTGTCTTACTATTGAATCATCTCCTAAGAGACTATCGTGTACTCTTTAGTTTGATGTGAGACACAAAATTAGGGGTGAAAAATTAGTTATTGAAAAATTAGTTAACCCAAAGTTAGAAACAAGTATCAATATCTGGCTCTATAGTGTACTCTGCTCATGGTGCATTTCCATTATGGAAATACTAGTTAAATTTCATTTTGATTTTAAACAATGTTGCACAAAGCTTTTGTTCTTGATTTTATGGGTAATTCTAGTAACACATGACATGCACCACCACTTAAAATAAGGGTCGATCTCTCTGACATATGATTATATTCACTGCATAAATGCTATCAAACACTTGGATCCAAATGCATTTCTATCACCAACCACTTAATTTTTGGCCAATGACTACTTTTATTTCTTTTCTTATGGTTAGAACTTAGAACCGATATTTATTTGATCTCTCAATAATTTGTAGAATAAAATAATACGAGCAGTTCTGTCCACGCATAGTCACATCGATCTTCCTAATTAAGTACTATAATACAAAAATATATATATATATATATATATATATGTATATGTATATGTATATGGAGATTTCTTCTCTACCTATAAAATTCTGAAAAGAAGATCATCATATGTACCTACTAGAAATCATGAAAAATGAATAATAAGATTGGTTAAGACATTCATTTATGGATATTGCGATAGACAATCCATATAATTTTTAATACGAGATTTCCCAATACTATCTCACGCGCTAAAAGAGATACACCCAAGTAAAACAACTTTAATATCATGTTAAGTTTTGGTAATGTGTTACATATATTAACTTGAGTTTTTTTACTACTAAAATAACAATATTATTAATGAGATACATACAATGACTTCTGCTTCCACTATTAAAATACCAACATTATTAGTAAAAGTGTAACTCATTCATCTTATATTTATCCAATATATATAAGACTTTATCCCTTATTTCAATAGTATTCCTCCTCACATTCCATTCTCACAGTCTTCTTTTATCGTGGGCTGGGCACATGCACAATCAGAGACCTTTAAAATTAGCATTCTTCCTTTCATGTGTAGGTATTTTCTACAAGTAGACAGAAAATCACAAAGAAAAGCCATATAAATAGTCATCCTTCAAGTCAAGACCTAGAATTATACTAGCTCTGATACTATATTAACTTTTAAGAGTTTAATGTATATTAGTTAACTGATATAAAGTTATATCAGTTGCACTAATAAGATGATGACACCTCATTTAAAATCATGGATTTGGACGGGTCGCTCCGCTCCCCCAAATTTACTTGGGTGGGTATGTGGTTTAAATGAGATGTCATCACCTCATTGACTTTGTTAAGTTGCAACTGATATAACTTTATATCAGTCAACTGATATACATTTTACCCAACTTTTAATTATAAATATTAACTTTTAATTATAAAATGTACATATTCATTCAATCATTTAAAAAAAAATTGAACTTTAAACTACTTGACATTTTAAAAGTTTTGACTTGTGCAATATAAAACAACCCTCAAATCATTTACGAGTACCTTTGTAAACAAAATTAAACAATTTTGAATGTTTTATATAATTTTTTTGTTTTCTGTTTGTTCTAGAAAGATCAAGAGATAATTAATTAGATGAACACCTATGAGAAGTATTTTGAAAATTTCATTAAAAAAATATCCTACTAAGTCGTCCTCTATATTAAACAAGAATTTAGGAGAAAAGTCAACAGAACTAAAGGCTAGGATCTGTAATTGTATAGTGCTACTACTAAGTTGGGCAAAAAAAAGTCCAAGTGAGGTAGGCAATCACAGAAAAAGTTCTAAAACAAGTAATTAAGGATAAAAATATCTTGATTTAAAAACTGATGAATGAGTAGTGACATAAGACGTGGCACTATCGGGGTTGTTTGATTGTGTA
This sequence comes from Pelargonium myrrhifolium, assembly GCA_036897405.1. Classification (NCBI taxonomy): domain Eukaryota; kingdom Viridiplantae; phylum Streptophyta; class Magnoliopsida; order Geraniales; family Geraniaceae; genus Pelargonium; species Pelargonium myrrhifolium. The sequence goes on along the minus strand of JAYMTK010003623.1, from coordinate 895 downwards.
TTTTAAATCCAACGGCCGGCATGTAGTGATGATACGAACATATATGTTTCTGAAAGCGAAGCAACCAAACAACGGTGAGTAATGGAGTTTCTTATTGGGACGGACGGACGGCCAGATCGGTGACTACCGACAGGTCAAACTTATATATATTGCTTAGGTTTAGGGTTAGGGTTTGGCAGTTGAAACATCAACTATATATACTGTAACTGCTTCTACGGTACTTGTACTTCCACTTGCATGCATGCTTGCTTCACTCATTAATTCTACCCACTTCCTCACAACTTTAAACCACATTGTTTACAAATTACAACTACTTTTTTTTTTCAACTCGAAAAAGTATTAAGATAATTGATTCGTCACAAAAAAAATCAGAAATAGTTTAACCAATGACGAGATAACACGTGACTTACCATGTCAGTCAATTGGGTCTTCGGGTGGAGCAAAAACTCGAGTGCAGAAGCATGGGAAAAGAAATTCAAGAACATATCTATTGGGCGATTGGAATCCACGATAAAAGTCACCCTATCAGGGTGACATAATCCAATCAAGTTCGTCTACCTGAACAAGGTAGCCATCTAGACATAGCTACCATCCTCGACCCACTAGCTACCCAAGTCCAGACAGCACAATCAGAGGACATAAAGTCAGACACATGGCTATGACCCATAATCACTATCTGACTCCCACGTGGTTGGAGACAGAGCACAATATCTGCCTGCTGGTGAACACACACAGCAACAAAAAGAGGAATCCCATGGCTCTCCCACATAAATGAAGAGCTAAAACAGCACATGCCTGCCAGAAAGCGTAACCCGCAACCGGAAAGCAAGGTGGCTGCCTAAGACCTGGCAGGCGCCTATTGGGGAGCAGAACCAACAGGTGGCCAACCAAGCCA
>JAYMTK010003622.1:0-12070 GCA_036897405.1 Pelargonium myrrhifolium | reverse complement strand
GTAGACTTATTTTGAATTTAATTACGAATTCAATGAGCAATATTTTTTTTGATTGAAACTAAACTTCACTAGAAACCAAAAATTCGATACCCAGAGGCTGCAGAGTAATTAAATCAAAACAAGAAATCAAAGAACACCCGAAGGCTACAAGAATTGTCTATCAAGACCCAGAAAAAGTCAGACAGAATAGAAAAAATCAAGAGAAACATTCCTTTAACCTTACCTATAGCTAAGTTATACGAACTCTGGAGGTATTCAACCTCTTCAATAAGAAACAAGAAAACTGAAAAAACTTACATCAATACTAAGCCTCCCGCGTTTCACTAGTCCTATGATGAGACGATCGTAGCAAGGTGTACCTTTCGAGATGTAGTGCTTGTCTCTGATTGGTTGTAGCTTTGCAAGAAACTCCCTTCCCTCTAATTCAACCCGGAACCAACCCAATTACGCGTAACTGGAAAAACACTAACTCATTCTAGCATGTGAACCCGAGCATCCAGATTCGTATCAGTGATCATATTCTCCCCTATCTCCTTTGTTGTCCTCTTTCGTTTCACCACTGGCTCCAGAGCTCCCGGTGGTGCCTCCTTGTTTGCCAGACCCCCCTCTTATGACATGTGATTGGGAAAACCCTTCTTTTAGATCTACCACCTGTGTATTCCCTCCCTTATGCCATCGAGAACCCCATTCCCGGACAGAGTTTCGCACAAGGGCACGTAGATCTGTGATAAAAAGTCTTTCCTCCCCCACCCTATCTGTGTCAAAAAGAACTTGACATGACTTCTCATCGTGACCCATTACACCGCAATAAAAGAAAAAATGCGGAACCCTCTCATACCTAAAATATGTCTTCTCTCATTCTCCCCCTGCCACTTGTATCTTCATCATCCTCTTAAGAGGATGTCTTACATCTATGGCCACTTTGATACGGAGATACGATACTCTACCCTCCTCCCTATTTTTCCTGTCAATATCCAACCACCTACCTACTAAATTTCCAATCTCCATTAAAATTTTATATGTATCACAGAACTCAGGCATATCATACAACATGACCTACAAATTAATCTCAAATAAATCTACCATGGCAGCCCTATCACCTAGTTTAAAGGGCTTACAAAATAAAGCATGATAATTATAGAGTCATGGCCCTCCTTCCAGTACCTTATCGCTCATGGAAAAATTTGAAGACGAAGCGTTGCTCCCCTCCCTGCCTCGTCCTCTCCATCGCCTCCTTTGCCTTCATGTTTTTCACCAGTCTCCAGACTGTCAGCATCATGTATGTCATCGGTCCATAGTGGATTACTGCCTTTGTGAGGAAGCGCCCCACCAATCTTCAGGACTTCCGGCCACCCGCTTGAGCATAGTCCTCAACTGTAAACTCTAAACCCTCATTTTCCTCCTCATCCAGCCTTTAACCCCTTTTGCCAACCTCGCCACCAAATATGTCATCCCTTCCCCTTCTCTATCGACCCCTTATCTTTTCGTATCAGTCCCCCTTCCATCCTCTCCTCCGTACGACGTTTCTCCAGCGCCTCTAATCTTTTCATCAGACCTCATTTTTCTAATTGAAGGACCTCCAACTGACCATGCGTTCCTCCCCCCTGTAGCCCCTTCTCCGCTCATTTTCCCTCTATTTTCTGCACCACTCATGCCCCCTAGCACCCCCTCTACCATACTGGTTTTCTTAATGCCGTTACCTTCTGAACCCATCTCACTTTTATAAACCCTAAAGATGGAGAAGATAAGAAATGAATGGTGTTGCAAACGTCTCCTGATTTCCTTCTTATCTCTCCCCTCTTTTTAATTTTGGCTTTGCCGATTTTTGATTCAATGAGCAATATTAATGCTCAAACATAATTAATTGCTCATTTATTTTTGACAAGGGAAAGAATACTCATATTATTACTGGCTTTCCGCCAAAATCAAGGAATTCAAGTACAATGGACATTCATTCTTCCCAAGAGCCCGCCCTTCTTCCACCTCTCGAGAATCCCTCGCCATTCTATGAGCTAGCATATTAGCCGATCGTCTAACATACACAAACGATTCGGATCTAAACCACGAACCCAACTCAACAATGTCCCTAATGATCAACTCGTATGGGCTATGGGCTCCGACTCCAAGTCGGACATCGTTGACGACCCTGAGGGAATCACTCTCAACGATAACATCTTGCTAACCTCCTACACAAAACCATAACAAGCACTCCCAAACCACCATTGCTTCCACCACATCCACCTCTGTAACCAATCTTTCCCACCTCCGCCACCCGCCGCCCTCCTACAACCCCTGGCAGTTTCGGGCAATCCACCCTATGCCCACACTATCCATTCAGAACATTACCGCATCCACATTTACCTTCAAAACCCCAGCCGCCGGTTTTTGCTAATGTTGCAGGGGTCTCGACGCCACACCCCCATCTACTCCAAGCCATCAAAGCCACCCACCCTAATTACAGGCATTTCCTCTATCACCTGCGCAACCTTCCATCCTTCCCTCGTTTGCGCCGCCATCCATTCTACTTCGCCACACTTCAGCCTTGTCTGCTGCCAAAACACCATATTCCTCCTCCTCTATAAAGCTCATCCGCTATATAGGGTCATGCTAAACTTCTTCTTATGCAACAAATTTCTAACCCAACTCACCCAATCCCAAACTAGATCCACTGATTGGATACTGCTCTCCAACCCCCTTCTCCTCCACACCTCTCGTGCTTCCGGACAGGTGAGAATCGCGTGCATGAATGACTCAGGGGCCCCAAAAATAACCTGGCACACATCATCAACCTTCACCCTTATGTTCCTTAGTCGGCTCGTTACTGCTAACGATCCATGCATGGCTTTCCACAGAAAATCTTTACCTTGGGTTGAACTTCTGCATTCCAAAAATTCTTCCATACTCTCCTACTACTCTCATCTACTCCTTCCAATTTCAACATTCTATAACCACTCATAACTGAATATTTGCCCGATTTCTCACCCATCCAAACGTAATCATCATGAACGGGAAAAACCGATAATGAAATAGACATGATTTTTACCTGGATTTCTCGGGGGAAAGTTGCAGCCAACGCGCCTCAGTCCATCTACCCTGCTTCTCTATGATCAACTCATTCACCCGCGCATTCGGGCTAAGCACCCTCGGTGCACTCTCCACCATTTAACCGTCTGAAAGTGTACGGGTTTCCATAGACCATTATGTTCATTCCATCACCTATCCTCCACCTTACTCCTAGGCGAAGGACCTTCTGACCCGCCACTATCAACCTCCAAGTGTAACTCGGTACCGACCCTATCCCTGCTTCCATAAAATCACAGTTTAGGAAATATTTGCTCTTAAATAGTCTCGAGAACAAGCATTCCAGACATGTCATTAACCTCCATCCTTGTTTCCCAAGTAAGGCGATATTTAATTCCCGAACACTCCTGAAGCCCATACCCCCCGCCGACTTACTCGAGCACATCCTCGACCATGCCATCCAATGGATTGCGCTACTATCCGCCCCACTAGACTCCCACCAATATGAGTTCCATAGCTTCTCTAATGTATTTGTGGTTGCTAATGGAAGCATATATATACTCATTAGGTAGGTCCGGAGGGCTTGAGCTACTGACTTAAGAAGGACTTCTTTCCCGGCACTCGAAAGAAACTTCCTACTCCACCCGCATAGCCTTGAGCTAGCTGAATCCACCAACACATTGAAAATCGTCGTCTTTTTCCTCTCAATTCCAATTGGGACACCCAGGTACTTCCCAAAATTAGACACCTTCTCAACCTCAAGTTCCCTGCATACCTCTTCTTTGACTTGCCTTATCACAAACGGACTAAACAAAGCCGATGACTTGTGGTAGTTGATTAGTTGCCTTGAAGGCGCAACATAGGTATCAAAACACCTCCTCAGTTCCTGGATCTCCGCCACCGTAGCTTTACAGAAGATCATCAAATCGTCTGCAAAAAACAAGTGCGAGACTGATGGGCAGTCTAGGCTAATCCGGCACCCGGATAATGAGCCCATCTCCTCCCTATTGTAAAACAAATGGGAGAGCCCATCAATATAGATAATAAACAGGTAGGGTGAGCTTGGGTCACCTTGCCTCAGTCCCCGAGATGGATTGAACCTTGGAAGTAGTTATCCATTTAAGTCAATCTGGCAACGAACCAAAGACACACAAAGCATGACCCAGTTAACCCACTTTTCTTCAAACCCCAGCTTCAACATCATTTCGCAAAGGTACCTTTACTCCACCCTAGCATACACCTTCGCCATATCCACCTTCAAGTAGACACATCCTTTTTTTCCCCCTCGCGACCTTTCTACCCAATGCATTACCTTATTAGCGACACATATATTATCCGTTATCAATATACCCTGGATAAAAGCGCTTTGCAATTTAGAAATTATATCCCTTATCATGCCCTTCAATCTGTTAGTCAGCATCTTCGAGAATATTTTATACAGTATATTGCAAAGCGCAATTGTCCTTAGGTCTCCTACCACATTCAGATTAGTCTTCTTAGGTAATAATACCAAATTTGTATCATTTAGGCCCTCGGGAAATCCCCTCGATCCAAACATTAAAGACAAAACACAGTGACATCCTTGCCAATCATCTCCCAATGCTTCTAGAAGAATCTCGGCTCCATCTCATCCGGTCCCGAAACTTTATTCGGGTTCATGTCCCATAGTGCCTTCTTCACCTCCTCCTCACCAAAACTCTAAGTGAGGAACATGTTGTGTTCCTCAGTTACCACAACCAGGATAACCTCTAGCACCTCCCCCGGCTTATAACCCTTCGTCCGCGCCATGCTCTCAAAATGAGACTGGATCAACTCCCCCAACCCCCTTCCTATCCTGATCGTCAGTCCCCCTCCATCCTCCAGTTGTACAATCTTGTTCTTCCTCTTCCTTGTCGAGGCCCCTTTTTTGGGAATTCGTTGGAATGTTTTCTTACCTAATAATAGGCTTTTGGTTCCGTACGGTGGAAGAATTTCGTGTTGAGGTCCCCATCCTTCAACCACGAAGCCTTTTCCCTCTACTTCCAAAACACTTCTTGTGTACTAGCCATCTCCACGTCATAATCAACCCCCAACCTCTCATTCCCCCACCAACACCCTAACCCCTCCGCACACGTCTTGATCCTGTCTAGGACCCCCTTGATCCTCTTACCAACACTTCTTCACCACCACAACCACCTACGCCTCAGCATTCCAGTTGTTCTCATAACAAAATCTGTGTCTCCGCCCTCTACATCGCAACACGTCCAGTTCCAGCAAAATAGGTCTATGATCCGAAGACACGTATGGAAAGTTCGTTAATCTGTGATTTTCGAATAATTCTACCCATTCCTGCGTTGCCAAGGCTCTATCTAACCTCTTTTGCACACCTGGGTCCCTCTCTGAGCCTCTCCTCTACGTAAAGGCTCCACCCCCCGCCCCTAGATCAAACAGGCCGACATCATCCACCGCTTGGCAGAAACCATCTACCAAGTGCGGTTGTTGAGGCGAACCCCATTTCTTCTCCTCCATCCTCATAATGTCGTTAAAGTCCCGCATACAAAGCCAAGGTCTCGACGATCTATTACCTAGGGTCCGTAGCAGGTCCCACGTCCTTTGTCGTTGAGTCCTATCTGGGTTCCCGTAAAAGCTTGTGAATCTCCAGTGCCCCCACTCCTTAAACCGCACCACCACATCAATCGAGTTCCTTCAACACCCCACCAAATGCACCGCACCATCCTCCGTCCACAGTAGCGCCAATTTATACCCTCTTCCTCGACAGTCCACCGCAAAACACCTCAGCATCCCGGATCCCACCCTCACCCTAGTCAGTTCCTCGGAGGTAAGGTTTGTCTCACTCAAGAAGACCATTATCGGTTTGTGAACCCTAATCAAGTCTTTTAGCACCCCCACCGCCAGTCGATTGCCTAACCTCTTGCAGTTCCACGCTAAAACACTCATCTACCCTCTCACGCCGTTGATGAATACTCCCAACGCCACCGGCAAAAGTGCAAAGATTAGGTCGGAAACAGTAAACCCTAGCCTTCAATATTCTTCCTCTTTCAATGCCTTCAATTTCGTTCAAGTTATGTTTGAGCTATTAATTTATCCTATGCTTCTCATGTAGTTAATTGCCCGTTTATTAAAGTTAAATGACAGGTAATCTTTTTATTTATTTATAACTAGTTATATGTACAAATCAAGCTAATGGTGATCATTTTATTTTTATCATATATATTAAAAATCAGTTTACTTTAAGGGGTTTTTATATAAATTAATAACAAATCATAAAAAAAAATATTTATGCTGCATTGTATTTGTAGCACGTGATACCAAGCTGCCAAAACAACCTTAAAAATACTAACAAATTTTAGGATAGTATTCTCTACACAAAAGAAATAAATAAATAAATAACAAGCGGTGGGGATCCATAATCATGTCCTAAAAAGTACTACTAATCTACTATATGAATATGCAAACATGTTCCTTCATATCATATCCTAAACTGGGCCATTTTCATTCCAGCTGTTTTGTAGAAAGTCTAACCCTGTTTTTCGATATTAAAAAAAGTGGTTACAATTTGCATATATTTTAGCTTAATTTCCTACTTGATTCATTATATATAACATCCACTTGTAACTTTGATGAAAAATTATTTTCCACCGGGTTGTGATAAAGTACACGAGACTCGTTTGAATTTGAAAATCCAAGTATTAAATTTTCATCTTGTCAGAAAGAAAAAAAAAGAAGACTTGGAGGAGTTCAATTTTTGAAAGTCTTAAAATATATTACTCTCTCTGTTCCAAAATGAGTGTCCTTCTTTCTATTTTGAGAAAAATTAAGGAGAAGTTAGTTAGTATGGTATATTTACTCTTGTATCCTCATGATCATGTGTTAATGGATACTAACTAACTTATTATGAGGATATTATTGACAATTCATGCATAACTAACTTCCTAATAAAAGAAAGTGGACACCCATTTTGGGACGGAGGTAGTATGTTTTTTTATCAATTGATAAACACAACATGGTTAGTTTTCTCCCTTTTAACTCATAACTGCACCTCATACGGCCGACAATGAGACTTGAACTTGAAACCTCAAAGAGAATCTCAAACGCTTAAACCGTTTGCCTCACATGTCATTGGTTAAGATATATTATGTTTTTTTTTTTTGAAAGCAAAATATATTATGTTTGTATGGTTAATGAGAATTTTAATAATTTTTATTTCGGTAAAAAAATATAATTATTTATTTATTTATTTATCAATATTTTAATATATTGCATATGTCCCCCTCAAAATTTAAACGTTTTGCATATAAATCCCTGAAGAATTTCTGTTAGCAGATACCCACCCAATGTTGTGCGGAACTGATTTTTCCGTTAAATTTTTAAGTTTGTTGTGAAATGACGAAAATACCCTTATATTTTTAATTATTTATTATTTTCAAAAAAATTAAAAAATAAATCAATATAAAAAATAAAACCCTAATATATCAATCTCACACACTCTCTCATCTCTCACAATCTCATTTCAGACTCACCAATTTTCTTTCACTCTCACCTTCACCACAACCACCAATCTCTACCCCCGCCTTGACCGCTGCCTTCGCCTCCGACCCCGACCCCACCAACGTAGCCTCTGCCTCGGTGGAGCTCGAGCACCACGAGCCACATCGCGTCTCCGTTGCCGGCGAGATCTGGTCCGTTCCGCCTCCGACGTCGGGCCTCGGCCTTGGTCGTCACCTCCGACCTCGACCCCACTGACGTAGCCTCCACCTCGGTGGAGATCGAGCACCACAGGCCTCCTCGCATCTCTGTTGTCGGCAAAATCTGGTCAGATCTGCCTTCGACGTTGTGCCTCAGCCTTCGGCAACGCCACCGCCTCGGCCTCTGACAACACCTCCGCCTCTGTCACAAAACAAGTGAAGCTCACGTTTCTGTTGCCAGCGAGATCTGGTCATATACGCCTCCGACGCCGCGCCTCGACCTCAGATCTGCTATCTCTCTCTCACCAGATCTGAGTTTTTTTTTATTTATAGAAACCAGATCTGAGTATGTTGATTATGTGTTCATTTGTTTAAATATGAGATGTAATGTTACGTATTTTGTTTGAATATTAGATGTAAATTTTGATTTTATACGAATTTGTTCATCTAAATTTTTTAAATTTGATCTTGAAGAGCAACTGATGTATCACAACCCAGATTCCGGCAACATTTGATGGTCGAAGATTAGAAAAGTTTTCATTAATTAATTTTGGATGATTCTAATTTTAAAAATCTTAAAATTAATAACACACCCAAGAAATCCGGCAATACAACCCTAGATTCCAGCAAAGAAATTAAGTTTCTGGTACTGGATTCTTCAACCGATTGCCGGAATCTTCAAACATTCAACATTAATTATGAATGTTCTTCTTCAATCATCTCAAGGGTAAAATGAGTATTTTAGAAAATTAATTCAGTCATGTGAGAGACATGTGAGGAGAGAGTGTGTTTTTCCATTAGATTTAACGGAAAAATCGGTTCCGCGCAACATTGGGTGGGCATCTGCTATTCCGCTAACGAAAATTCTTCAGGGGGTTTATGTGCAAAACGTTTAAGTTTTGAGGGGGGTATATGCAATTATCCCTAAAGAAAATAGGTACCATAGCTCACCGCCTACTCCAAGTCTCAACGAAATTTGCAACTTATTTTTGTAAATTATTGAGTATAAGAGTAGGCTTAACATCAGGGACGGATCCAGAACTTTTAGTTTGTGGGGGCAAAAATCTTGATCAATAGTCTTTCAATTGAACACAAATGTCAACAAATTATGTTCTAATTTTCACTCTTTGCACTTCCATAATATGAAATCCAAGTAGAACAACAAGTGAATGTTTGTAGATCTTGACACAAAAATATCACGGTTTAGTTGGCGGAGATAGGTGGAGAGGTACTAAGTTCAAGTCTCATCTAAACAAATTTTTCTTTAAAATTTAATGGGGGCAATAATAAATTTTCTAAACATTTCAGTGGCAGCAAATATATAAATTTAGTGAGACAGATATGAAAAATATAAAATTTAATGGAGCGTTTTTGAAAGAATAAAAATTCACTAGGGCAATTGCACCCATTGGGTTGGTTGTGCATCCGTCTTTGCTTAACATGGTTATCTTTCTTTATTTTATAGGGTGTCGATGCATCTCTTGTACTCGAATAAATTAGCAAATCAGAAACGAAATTGTCTTGTCCACGTGTTAATAGAATTTTTTTTGTTAAGTGTTATAGTTAATTCAAATAATTTATGGACATTGTTTGGTCCAAGTTTTGTTGTGCGTGCAAGTTAGTAAATCATAATTAAGTGGAGACTTATGATGTGTGTTCGGAGGACCGCTATAACATGAGAATAAAAATCTCAACACAAATTATACCAAAATATATACAAAAAAACGTGAAGAAAATCTTAAGAGAATTTTCAATTGCAACGAGTCCATATATGCAAAATAAACTTTAGAATATAAATCTCTCTATGTGTGTGTGTGCGCGTGCATGTGTCTCTTCAAAAGGATCATTTATAGGTGTTATATGACAATGTGGTGGCCTGTGATAGATCATTGAAGGAGTTATCCCGTTGTAGGGTCAATTGAGACCTTATTATTGGGTTGAGTATGTCATTTTCTGTGAGACCTCCAAGCTTTACGAGCATGTGCAGTTTCAAGGAATGTCTACTACTATGATCAGTAGCATTCTTCAATTTCGGGTGGTCACGACTTCCCTTATGGTCTTTAAGAAATGGTGAGTGAAATAACAATTTTGAGAACGAGTTTCACGAAAAGCTTGATAGTTGTCACATGCTTAAACTTGAGTTCATAGAGTTTTTTGAAAGCTTCATTTTTTACACCCACTATCCGATTTTGATTTTGACCCTTTTTGTGGTTTTGGCCGCACATACTAAAGTGGCCCTCAGACGCCACATGCCGTTTTTTCATTGGGTGACTTTATTTATTACTTTTCTGGTATCATTAATTGTTAATGCAAATATTTAGGGCATGAAGTAGAAATGGTTTGTAGCATGTTTATTTGCAACCTCGACTCAAAGAATATAAATGACTCTCTCCATCTCAAAATGAGTGTCCTCTTTATATTTTGAGAAAAATTAAGTAGAAGTTAGTTAACGTGGTATGTTTATTAGTGCTTGTTTGTTTCGCCTGAATCCTATGTTCAGGAGGCTCCACATCAGAAAATATGAAAGTCATTTTAGTCCACCTAGGATCTAGTATGTTTGGTAAAAACATAAAAAACTCAACTTCAAGTTGAAGAACAGTATTATCTTTCAGTTTTTCTACTGGAAGTAGCCAATTTCTCCTGGACCAAAATTGGTCTAGGAGCAAACAATAACGACTGAATCTCTAGACCAATGACCAAAATGCCATCAATTTCAACCAAGGGAAGGGTAGCCCAACGGCTCCTTTTCAAGATCACAATCAATCCCAAAATGCAAACAAAATTTTGACTCAGAACAAAAAAAAAAATACTCACAGATTAACAAATTACTCACAAATTACTCCAACATTTATAAACAAATCTCCCAAAAATAAAGTGGAACCCTAAGCTTATTTACAAAATAAATCCTAAAGAGTGAACAAATTCCAAATTTCACCGATTGGAGGACGATGAGGCGGAATCGGCGGCGGAATCGTCTAGGCTTCGTATCTCGCCGGATTCGAAGACAAAGGTTCGAATCTGGTCGGATTCGTCGACGGCTATGCACGGCGGCGGAGAAGAGGCGGAGGCCGTGGCCGAAGACAGAGGTGGAGCGGAGAGGAAGCGGAGGACGTGACCGGCGGTGGGGGTGGAGGATGTGGCCGGCGGAGTTGCTTGTTTGTGGGTGAGAGAGATAGAGAAGAGAGTAGAGAGAGAAAGTAGGATGAGAAAGATACAATTTATAGTAGGGTTAGAAATAATAAAATATTATTATATGATATAGTTAAAAATTTAAAAACGGTTGACCGTTTCTTTTTATTTACATAACAACGGTTAACCGTTTCTATACTAATGTAGCTCCTGAAATGAGCTGCTTACAAACGGTTAATCTTTTTTCTCTACATGGTAAAAACGGTTAACCGTTTGTACACGGTAGATATTGCATTTTGTCCAATTTTGTCATTTATTTTTTATTTTTATATCTCATTATTTCCATCATGGGCAATTTAGTAATTTGCACTATTTTTTTGACTTAACCAAGTTTTTTACCAAACAAAACAACCTACTTAATGTGACTTTCAGTCACTCATTTAACAAACATAACTGACTTAATGTACTACCAACTTTCAGCAACTTTCAGCTACTTAACCAAACTTAAAGTTTCTTAACCAATTTGATTAAGTTGAATTCAGGCGAACTTAATTTGCACTATTTCAGCAACTTTCAGCTACTTAACCGAACTTAATTTGAACTATTTTTTTACTTAACCAAGTTTTTGGATAACTTTTAATAGAATAGGCGCTTCAGATTTCTCTCTCTGGGGAAGGGATTAATTGGATCACATCCAGCCTTCAAAGCAGACTCTTACTAGTCTCGAGATTTATTTCATGCAGTATCTGCATCTTCTTCCGGACATCAACCATTTTTAGTTTATTAGGTTAATATAGGTAGCATTATATATAAATGAGATACAAACTTTTTGTGTATTATTTTAATTTGGATATATTTTAATATAAGCTCGGTTATAACTTTCTAATTATTATTGCAGTAATTTAATGTATTATAGTATTTTTTTTGAGGAAAGTGTGCAATTGCACACTGGTCTTTTTCATTGATAAATAGTTACATCATTCAAGCATATTACAAATATACAACCCTAATCTACCTATCTAACACATATCTGATAAAACCTGACACGGATATCTAACACATATCTGGGGAAAATCTCGGGGCTATAGTAAGCGACACACCCCTCTTTGGACGAGCGCCTAGTAACAACCCAAATAACTTAGTAAGAAATACAACCACTAGGCCTCAGAACCCAGCAGCCACCACCACAACCCTACTCCATATCTCGAAACCCACCCCCATCCTCCAACCCGACC
>JAYMTK010003621.1:0-12070 GCA_036897405.1 Pelargonium myrrhifolium | reverse complement strand
AAAATAACAAAATTCATAAATGAGTTTATGTAAAATGTGACAAGCATTTTCATAACAACTTTGTATTTGTTGTCATTATTTGTGAAGAGCTTCTCAACACAGTTTTGATCTCATGTAATATATAGCAACTTTTTAACGATTTATTAACTTAAACCAACGATAAAGACCCTACAACCCAAAGTATTGAAGTTTAAACACTTAAGTGACTTATTTAAAATTACTAAAATATTCTTACTTGCATCAAACATCCATTTGAAAACAGCGGGACAAAGCCACGTAATTGTAAGAAATGCCAAGTTTTTGGCCCCTAAATTCAACTATAATGTCATTTCATACATCCAAAGACCATATCATCAACACAAGTGGACAAATATGTGGATTTAATCCAAGAAAACCTGATTTATTTTGCTTTCTTCCCAAAATAATTACCGTGAAAAAAGAAAAGAAAAGAAAAAAGGTAGGGAATGATACTTGAGAGATGGGATATCAAATAAGGGAGGGTGGGTTGGACATTTTCAAGAGGAAGAGACAGACAGAGCAATAGCAACCAAAATTAGCAAATGCATTATGGATCGATCTGTTTGTCTTCTCCAGCTCATACCCTCTGTTTCGACCTTGACATCTCCAAACAAACAAACATCAAAATTATTACTCCAATCCAATCAATTTCTCTCACCCAAACCTTTTCTTTATTTCCAAATATCACTGTCTCAACCAATTAAAAAAAATCTTATCCTCCATCAATCGATCCACCCACAATTCCAATACAAAAACCCATCTCCAATTCCTCCTTCCTCTGCTTCTCTTCTCTTCTCCGATCCAACAACAACACCCATTTCCGGTAAAGTTTCGATTATTCGCATTACAATATGAGAGAAATCCTCCACATTCAAGGTGGGCAATGCGGGAACCAAATCGGCGGCAAGTTCTGGGAGGTGGTCTGCGACGAGCACGGCATCGACGCCACCGGAAGCTACGTCGGGACGTCTCCTCTTCAGCTCGAGAGGGTCAATGTCTACTACAACGAGGCCAGCGGTGGCCGATACGTCCCCAGAGCCGTCTTGATGGATCTCGAGCCCGGAACCATGGACAGCTTGCGCACCGGTCCCTACGGCAAGATCTTCCGCCCCGACAATTTCGTCTTCGGCCAGAACGGAGCCGGCAACAACTGGGCCAAGGGCCATTACACCGAAGGCGCCGAGCTCATCGACTCTGTTCTCGACGTCGTGCGTAAAGAGGCCGAGAATTGCGATTGCCTGCAAGGTGTTTGCTTTTTTGCCTCTATGACTCAAATGATCTCAACTTTTGTGTTTGAAACTGATTTGGTCCGTAAACTTTGTTTTAAGGCAAAATGGTTCTTAAACTTTTAAATATTAACCAAAATGGTTATTTTCATTAGAGTTTATATCAAAAATTAAAAGACCAAATTGATGCAAATTGTGTTTTTTGTTGATCTAATGACATAAATGTTGAAACTTGAAATGAGAACAGGGTTCCAGGTTTGCCATTCCCTAGGAGGTGGAACCGGGTCGGGTATGGGGACACTTCTGATCTCCAAGATCCGAGAAGAATACCCAGATCGCATGATGTTGACTTTCTCAGTCTTCCCTTCCCCTAAGGTCTCAGATACTGTGGTTGAGCCCTACAATGCCACTCTCTCTGTGCACCAGCTCGTTGAGAATGCTGACGAGTGCATGGTTCTTGACAATGAAGCTCTCTATGACATTTGCTTCCGCACCCTCAAGCTCACCAATCCAAGCTGTGAGTCCAATTCCAATCACTCATCCACATTTTCTTGATTTCGTACTCGTACCATAACGTTATGTTAATGTAGTAATGTTAATCAAGTGTGTTACTTTATATATGTGTGTAGTTGGTGATCTCAACCATTTGATCTCAACAACAATGAGTGGTGTCACATGTTGTCTCCGTTTCCCGGGCCAGCTCAACTCCGACCTCCGCAAACTAGCTGTGAACCTCATACCATTCCCTAGGCTGCACTTCTTTATGGTTGGTTTTGCTCCCTTGACCTCGCGTGGTTCGCAGCAGTACCGTGCCCTCACCATCCCGGAGCTCACTCAGCAAATGTGGGACTCCAAGAACATGATGTGCGCTGCTGATCCGCGCCATGGACGCTACCTCACAGCATCAGCTATGTTCCGCGGTAAGATGAGTACTAAAGAGGTGGACGAGCAGATGATCAATGTGCAGAACAAGAACTCGTCTTACTTTGTGGAGTGGATCCCGAACAATGTGAAGTCCAGTGTTTGTGACATTCCGCCAACTGGGTTGTCAATGTCGTCCACGTTCATGGGAAATTCGACGTCCATTCAGGAGATGTTTAGGCGGGTGTCGGAGCAGTTTACAGTGATGTTCAGGAGGAAGGCTTTCTTGCATTGGTACACAGGGGAGGGTATGGATGAGATGGAGTTTACAGAGGCAGAGAGCAACATGAATGATTTGGTCTCGGAGTACCAGCAATACCAAGACGCTGTGGCCGACGAGGAAGAAGAGTACGAGGAGGAGGAGATTGAGAACTAAATTGGGAATCTTTCCTGTGCCTGCCTGGGCTGGAAATTTATTTGGTTTGTTTGTGCTTTGATGATGAACAATAAATGTGGTGAAGTTCATGTGATTGGCTTTTCTTTTGAATTTGTAAATGTCTTTTATGTGATTGTAGTTATGGGAACATATGCATATCCAATGGCTTGTTCACTCAACATACAAGTTGTCCATGAACAAAGAACACTAATGGGTATTTGAGAATAATAACCATAGGACACAATTTAGTTGAGCTATATGAGAAAGCAGTAGATTTTACCAGAACATGAGGAAATAAAAAGAGCCATATAATCAATATACTATACAAAAAGAATTACAAGCAATACTCTTCAGATGCAGACTTAAGAAACAGTTCAATCCCTTAATGAACATATATAATCAACTTGATGATTATCTGACATTGTTGTATTGGAAAAGGTCAGTGAACAGAACACAGAAGATTTTTCTGAACAACTAGAGGGAATGGAAGAGTGTTCCTACAATCTTGAGCAAATTCACCAAATCTAACCATCTAAACGCCAAAAGATTGCTTGAAGATGACAACAAACATCAGTGAAGTGCAAACAATACTGACAATATCAGTGTGCAACTCTTTTCGTTGCTTCTATATTGTTGATTTCACGATCTTGTTTCTCCGAAGACTAAGTAGATTGCATACGTCGTCTTTGTAAAGGAGCAATTTGATATTTGAAAGGGTGATTGGGTATATTTTACGCAGTTCCATTCCTTTTATTTTCAAGAACAGAGCCCTCTTTTAGTGCTACTTGTGCCTCATTCTCCCTTCCAAGAGAGAAAAGAGCAGCAGCTTTTAAATATGAAGCAATGTGCCAAACTGGGTATATTTCTTGGGCTTGCACTGCGTCATTAAGGGCTTCTTCTGGCATGTCAGTCATGAGATAAGACAGACTACGGCGCGCATAAACTGTTGGCGAAATCACAGTTCCACCATCAATGAACTGGAAATCAAATGAACAAAATGTCAGCCAGTTGAAAGAATACTCTAGTTTTAAGGTTCAACTACTGCGTGGACCTAGAAAATGTGCCAGCATCCACTGCCAAAACCAAAACTGCCCAATGATTGAAATGACAGCCCCACACGACCTTTTATTGAAGTGGGTGATAAAAGTCCAAGCTCCTATATGTAAATCCAATATTGAAACTTAACACGTTTTAATTAACTTTCTTCAGGGCTATGTTCTTTTTCAACTTCCCAAAATGATCTTTACCAATGTGTCAAGCGGTTGAGGTATTTGAAAGAAGAAAAAGAAACTACTGTAATATTCATAATTTCACACTTAAACGTGAAACCCAGATCTTTCATGCACACAGAGATTCCATATTTAAACCGCAGACAGAAGAAGATGATTACTAACTTGTGGAAAATTAAGAGAATTATATTTTTACAAATTGACTTCTGTCCATCAGAATTCCCTTTTTACCAAAACAGACTATGCTTGTAAGAGTTGTCAATTGTAGAGATTAGCTATGAAAGGTATGCAATACTAATATTACGGTAGCAACTAGTAAAACATTTTACCTGGGTGTAGCATTCAATTGCAGCACTTAAATCTTTGTTACGGAAAGCAACATCACCCTTTTTCTTGGAATTCAATGTTTCATGGATCTGGTTAGTCCAGGCCTGGAATGAAAGCTGCAAACAAGAAAAGAAGAGTATGCAGATCACAACATGAAATACATCAGAAAGTCTGGCAAAAATACCCGCATACTACAGTACCTATGATATTAGATCAAGAGTTCAGTTACTGTTTACATGGTCATCAGAGAAAATAGACAAAATTGTTCATAAAAAATCAACAAATAAGCCCAGGTGAAGGAAAAAAAAAAATCATTCTAAGAACCTAGAGCAATTGTACTAATTATGCAAATATCTGATAGTGACCATACCATAAAAGGAACAAAATGCATAGACTATATCCATTACTTAATGGCTGGTAAGGTTTCCCACCATTTTACAGTGTACACTGGACAATTAAACATAAAACATGAGACAATATCAAAGCTGATCTATACATGAAACTATATGCTCACTGAACTTATGAGTGAAATCAAAGGATAAAGGCCAAATGATGATTACCGCAATAAAATACATGAAGCCAGTATGGTGGGGGGAAAAAAAGTCCGATTGCAAATATATTGCATCCCGAAATAACTGTTCACTTTCCATTTTTTATGAAGATTAAGGATGAGTTAGTTGGTTAGATTTTTCCCCTTACACCCGCATGTGCTCTTTGTAACATACTCAAGGGGTTCTAACCAACTTACCTTAAGGATATTGTTGTTAATTTATGCATAACTAATCAACATTGCTAGATTAAAAAATCCCCAAATTTGTGAATTTGTAAGAAGTATTAAAAGCCCAAAAGATATAATATGAGCATGTGCTATTCTTTAAATAAAATAAATCAGAAACTAACCTCAGTAGCTGCACCCTCATCATCTTTATACCCTAAGTTTTCCAGGATCTCATGTATGGCAGTCAAATCCACTCTCGAACAAGCTTCACCAAGTGGTGATAGAGGTAAAGGAGCAGTGCCATTCGGCATGCCCATAAGTTCATGAGATGGAACCTGTAGAGAGAGGGAAAAACAGCTCATTCCTGCTAATGGACAGTGTCATTCACTTTTCACGGACCAAACCATATAAATGATGAAAAACTATAGCACACACTAGGCTGAGCTATAATACTAATTCTAACTTCTAAGGTCACAAAACTTATGACTTTAATCAGTTTTCTAATTCCTTCAGGTTACATTTGGATTCTTAGATTTGATTTCAAATTTAGAATTTGAAATGATGTAATTCAAATCCACATATAAAATTTGGTAAATTATGGAATATCAAATGATATGTTAAGAGCCGTCTTTTGAAATCTCAAGTTCTATGCATGTTTTGCTTTGGGCCACATATTCCAAAAATTTGGTCCATCCAAACACTGAAATTCGTTCAAATATAGAATTTCAATTGAAACCCTTGAAGGGAGAAACATACCATGTAGAAGAAAAAGAAAAGGTTGTTATATAATATGGTGGGTTTAAAAAACAACGCCTCAAAAAGACAGAAAACAGTTGAGGAATTGGGAGAAAAAATCAATACAAGAGCCAACCTCAGCGTCTTTCTGAAGAGGAATCAAAGCAGTGACTAATGACTTTGTATTTGGCCGCTCTCGAGGCTCATACTGTAAACATCGTGAAGCTAAACGTACTAGCTCCATCCCCTCATCATTTGAGGATTGGCCTTCCAAACAAGAATCTGTTAGCATCTGAATATTCCTATCCCGTATTAAATCAAGTGCCTGATATAGATGATTTCACAAAGCATTAGATCTACAATCATATATGTCGTACTAAATGGTCAGATGAGAACCAATATGCAAACCACAGAATTTGCTAAATAAAAGCCACAAGTAGGTATATATAAGATGTCAAGCTTAGTACTTGCAATTATTTAATAACATTCCGCCCAAAAGGACGAGCAAAGACGGGCACTCGAAAAGTTGAGGCATGAAACCATTTTACAAGGCATGAGCCATAGACAATATGCCCAATGATGAGCACTGCCTTGCATCTTCATATTAATTTTATGCCAAGGTAGTATTAGGTATTTGTATAACATTCCTCTGTCTGTACTTCTATCATTTTCCTTTCTATTACTGAAGTTTGCTTAAACCACACATCAGTGACACCTACAACAGGAACCCTTGAGATAAATAAATGAAGGATGAAACTTCCATTAGCAGTGAGTTAGTTAATTTCACAATCTGAAATTTAATTGGTATCGAGAGTATATATTTTTATACACATATGCAAGATGAAAATTCCCCTGGTTTAGAGTTGAGATAATGAGATAGGAAGCTTGCCAAATTCACTCACATGTAAATTATAAAATTTCTATATTATGTATGTTATGAAATTTCTATATTCTGATGACAAAACAAAATGACACTAGCTGCAAGCTATATGAAAATAGTTCCATTCACTCAAGATACAATCATCAGGAGCTAAATATCAACCACCAAAAGCCATCTCCAACACCAGTTAACTTCAGAATTTTTACTGTCAAGGATAAGACTCACATGGCTTGGAGGAATATGCTTTCCGCTGAGAAGGTCAAGCAAAAGGGTGCCAAAGCTATATGTTACACTTTCTGCTGTTACTCTTCCTACAAACAATAAATAAATGAGATATATGGATTCTCTTAGGAATCATGACCATAAGAACAACAGTGCTATTATAATACTGCATATATATCCAAATAAACTCTCAAGGGAAATACAACCATGAAGAGCATGAGATCAACAGCCCCTAAACTAGTTTTGCATCCATAGTAAGCCTGTAGGCACGGACAAACAGACAGTTTAACCTAATGCAGTACCTTCCATTCATCCGTCGCGATTTTCTAGGTCGGCAAGTACAAGACTGAAGGAATTTAATTAACCAGGCAGAAGAAGAGAATTACATACTAACATTATTTTGTCATTTGATCAAGAACCATGATTTAACATAGATCAAGCATGTAATTCATTAAATATGTCTTTGAGGAAAACCCATGAATTTGAAATTACAAGCACCTGTTCTTAGATACTCAGGAGGAGTAAATGCCAGGTTTGTACTGTAACTTTTTCCATCTCTACTGTTCTTCATCAGACCAAAGCATGAAAGTCTTGGGTTGCCATCCTGAGAATATGAAATTACAAGAGATATTTATATCAGATTTGTCTTAATTACCAGTGAGAGATAAAATGAGAATAACTGGCTTACCTCATCAAATAGAATTCTATAGGCATTTAGATCATGGTAGAGATCTCGTCCCCTGTTGGTACAATATTCTAGAGCTTGTGCAAGATGTAAAGCCACCCTCAGCCGCATTGACCACTTCATAGGCTGTGTTTCCCCTAAACAAATGCATGATTCAATTCAAAAGTGTATTTGGTGTTCATATATCACACAAGATGGGTTCTAACAAGATACAAGGAAAGGTATGGGGGGGAATGAAATAAAACAATCAAACATAGCTAAAGGAAGTTGTGAAGGAAAATAAAATATTTTGGCTGGACCAAACTCCCAAATAATAAGATATAAAAGCCACCCTCAACTGCTTGCTGTATACAATAAGAAGTCCACACAAAGAAACTAAAGTTGGGACTTGGAAGGAGATCCTAAAGTTAGTGCAAGAATACCAAATAAGTAGTAAACTTATCAAACTTACAATGAAATAGGTGTTTTGCTAATGTATCATTTGGCATATACTCTGCAACAAGTAGCCTCTCATCACCTTCACAGCAGCAGCCAAGTAAATTTGCCAATCTATGATTCCGTAGCTGCCCAACAGTTCTGGCTTCCTCCTGAAGTTATAAAAGAACAAAGTTGGCAAGCTATCAGCTGAACTCAAATAGCCAGAAAAGAACACTGTTACATTAGCAATAATTCATAGGTTTGACTAAAAGCAGCCATCATGAATACTAGCTTCAATAATCATATTATTCTTCAGATGTCAAATAAGTACATAACCAAAAGAAAGAATAATAAGGAACTCTATTGACAAAATTTTGGATTGTGGGTTTATGACTAAACCCAGATGTTAATAGAATATGTGATATAGTATGCGCCTTCAGAGCAGTGACCTAGTGTCAACTATACATAGGAAGCACAGAAGTGCTTTATTGGAAGCAAATGTTACATAAGAATGATACAGACTCGAAACATACTAACCAGGAACTGTCGGGTATCAGGCCAAGCTGATCGATTAAAACGTTTGACAGCAATTTGCCTTTGCTTATCAAGTTTCCCCTTGTAAACCACATTTGGAGCCTTCTCCCCATGTTCAGAAACAATATTATCCACAGAAAACCCTGATGTAGCCATCCTTAGCTGCTCGATTGTGTACTCACGAAATGGAGGCAAATCATCAACTTCACTCTTCTCATTTTCTGTCAGCAAACAGAAAACTCCAACATCATCATCAATTCATCATACTCTAAAAGAAGCAGAAACATGAAACAAGTATAACCACACCACTTACCAACACTGTGGGACACAGGCACTTCCCCATTATGCCCCGAACGCCAACAACAAGCAGGGAGTTTAGAACATTTACATCCCATCTCAATACCAGAATCTGACAGCAACACTAGTAATTAAAGTTTGAAGCTTCAGTTACAACCAAAAGCTCCTAGAGCTCAGCTACACCATCCAGCTTCACACAGCAATCCAATTTTTGTAGTACTTCCTTTCAGTGACCATGACCCATCAATTTGTTCTGCACAAAGTTTCTACATTTGGGGTAAAACTCAAGATACCCATGTCAAATGCTTTCCTGAAACTAAAAACCCAAATCAGCAAATCTTCCCTCTGACCAAAATAGCTCAATTCAAACAAACAAACATCCTTCTCATTTCTTGAGTGCAGTAATGAATCAAAACCAACAAACAAGAAACAGCTTCCCACGTAACATTGCCAACAATAGCCCAATTTGATATAAATCACGAAAACCCAATACGCTGTGGAAAAATAAAATGGTACCTGAAAAACTGCGATTCACTTCCGAGTCAAGTCACAGCGAGTCGAGCAATTCTGTCTGAACTCTGGAAGTTGAAACTTGAAGCTCGAAACCAATAACTCAACTGCAGCGAAAATTCAGCTTTTCCCGAAACCCCAAAAGCTCCTTTTTAGTTTATCAGATGTCCCAATCCCACCATTATAATAAACACGAAACGACGCGTGCGACCTAGAGCCAATCAAAGCAACCACTTTTAGTCGAAATCAGTCTCAACAATAACAAAAATTTATGAATAAATATATATATTATCATCGTCGTCATTGTCATCATCACCAACCCAGCTGAGATTTTAGGAAATCAAAAGTCGAGCAAGAAGCTCAATAGAAACCTGAAGCGAGACAAGCGATTCCTCGTCCTCGAATCGGTCAACAGAGTAATTGCCTCTCTTTTTCCCTGTTCTTTATATGTACATCTACAGCAGCAACTACTTGTTTTCCTTAATCTTCTTTTTTACTGCAGCTAAGTAAAGTAATGCACTGTCTGTATTTTTCATTTGAGGTTTAAATATAAAAAAATTAATTTCAGACAGTAGAAAACAGGTGAGTATTATAAGATATGATTTCCTAAATGGATAATTAGGAAGAACTGTGGTGTATAGGAATATTACTGTATTAGTGCTTGTTTTGTAGCTCTAGTGAAAAACTTGAAAGTATTTAAGAATAAAAATAAAAATAAAATATGATATGATATATTCTATAAACTTTTTATTAAACTACTGATTTAATTCCGTTCGGAGTTTAGTCACAATTAAAGTTTCCACCCCCCTTGAGAGATTTTCCCACAATCTCAATGAGCATTTCCGACTGAGCCACAATCCAACGTTTATTCGATAAACTATTTTTTTAGAAGGTTATTCGATAAACTATTGACTTTAAAGAGAAAACAAAATAGATGAGATTTAATTGGTTGAAAATGATTTTTTTATTTTTTTTTACGGGAAAGGTGCAATAGCACCAACTTCATTTATCGTTAATTGATATAAAGATACATCACTTCAGTTCAAACAAAATAAGACCTATCTAAATAACACATATCTGATTAAGGCCGATGTAAACTACCGATGCCACAAACATTTTAGGGTGGGGAACCAACCCCATGCTTGCAGCACGCGACACACCCCTCTATGGGTGAACGTCTTCTGCAATCCCATATATGGGAATTGAAACAGTTGTTAGGCCTCATACCCTAGTAACCACCCAAACGCTTTACATTATGTCCCAGGCCTCATCGCCCGTCATATGCCCCCTCCTTTGCTCCCATACCGTCCGCCCCCACCTGAGCCTGAGAGTTCTCGGAATCCGAGCCACCTCCATCATCATCGATCACCATCTGTGCCCGTTTCTGGGCCAAGATTGTGGTCTTGTCCCTTACCTCCCTCACATCCACCTCCCTTCCCCCAGTCATCGGCTCCCCAACCTTTCTTCCGTCTTGGCCCGGCGTGGACCACTCCTCCCCCCAAAGCTACTTATCCCCATAGTTATGGTTTCCCTTCCTATATGGGGTTCTCAGAAAAACCTCATATGGCCTATTTATTTCCAGGATTCCCTTATCATAACGGACCCTGCAAATTTTCTCATCGTGGCCAAGGATGCCACATACAAAACATAAATGGGGAAGGCGCTCATACCAGAACGTCACCCACGTCCAGTCACTTCCCACCGGCTTTACCCTCATCCGACGCTTTAATGGCGCCCGGATATCAACAACTACTTGGATCCTTATAAAATAAGATCCCCCTCATCATGTTCGTGACTTATCAAAGCCCACAAATCTGCCGATATATTCTCCAATTTTCTTAAGTGCTGACTCTGACCGACACGACCTGGCACCCCATACAGTTGAACCCACAGCCCCATCGACAACAACTCCATTGTCTCCGGCATCTCCCCCGGCTTCAGAATCTTACAAACCAGCGGTTTGTAATTCAGCGTCCACGACCCTCCCTCAATCACCCTACGCGCGTCCCACTCGTGGTAGAACTCGAACAGAAACCGTTGTCCGCCTCCTCCCACCAGATCCGATGACACCTCAAAGGCGTTCAAGCCTTTGACTAGCCTCCATAGTGAAGTCAGTCGCGCCCTCGCCACTTTGAAGTGCACTGGCGTATCTGAGAGAAAGGTACCTACGATGGACCAAGTACCGTTTCTCTGCTGCACTCCCATCAACGCCTTCATTCTTTCCCTCATATCCAGTTCCCCCTCATCCTTCTCCTTCGCCAATCGGAGCAGCCCAAGCCCTGCCACTACTTGATTCGCCATCGGCGCACCAACCAAACCCCCATTTCCTCTTCCATTTCCACTTAATCCTCCCTTATCACCATTGTTGCTCGGGTTACTCATACCACTTCTCTCCATTTCTGAGTGCGGCTATCTCTACCCACCTCCCCAATAAATAGATCCCCAACCCTCATTCGAAACCCTAGCCCTATCTCAGATGAAATCCATCTGCACCCAATCCCCTCTAATCGCGCCCAATCCGCAATCAAGCCTTATCCCCCACGATCGCACCCTCACCACTCCCTAGCCAGCACCTCTTCACGTGATCGCACCGTTTGCGCCACCACTCTTCCTCCTCCACGTTTTAGCCTACAACAGTAGCCACCAAGCCTTTGACCTAACCCTATAACTCCTTCTACAGAACGTTTTCCGTATCTGATTTGTAGTAGTTTTATTTTCCCTTAATTGGTTGAAAATGATTAAAATAGACATGTAAATATATTTGTACATAAATCTATACTATGTATGTTAAAGTTGGTGAGAAAGCACTAGAAAATGCCACCTCATCAACTTTAACAATTTTAAGCTTTCTCCTTGCTTCTTGCTAAAATGATCGTTCAACTTTCATGAGTTACAAATTTTCACTCAATAACTAATATCACTTAGTAATAACATTCACTATGACAATCATTATTACACTTTAACTATAAAGGGAT
>JAYMTK010003620.1:0-12071 GCA_036897405.1 Pelargonium myrrhifolium | reverse complement strand
TCAAACATGTTTAGAACAATAATCCCAAGAGTAAATATCATAAACAATGTTCAACAATCAGATTTATCAGTCCTAACCAACTACAAAACAGAGAGGAATCACAAGCTACCGAAATAGAGAAGCTTCGGGTGTCAATCCTCGCTCCTTGTGCTCTCCAATGGTGGTGGTTGGCGTCCTTGATGATCTCCTAAGGTGTACTTGGCAGAATGGAGGCTAAAATAAGTGGAAAAGGGTGTGGAGGTAAATCTGGAGTGGTGGTAGAGTGCAAAAAGTCGGCCTTAATGAAGACCACAAAATGGCATATTTATAGACACAATACGCGTTGTCGCGGCAATTTGGTCATTGTCGCGACAATTTCTTCCCGACTCCTCAAACCCTAATTATGGTTTCCTCTGATTGTCGCGGCAAAACTCTCTAGATACCTCCAAAATTAATTTAATTTCTTCACGGGAATTGCCACGGCATTGTAGCCATTGCCACGACATTCTTGCTCTGACCCTTCCTTTGCATAATTTTCCGGCTTCGCTCCCTTCCGTGCCACACCTAGGCTCGTGTCAACCTGAGATTGAACATAAAAACTAGCACTAGCATAAAATGTGACACAAATAAGCGATAAATGAACAAAATCAATACAAAAATACCGAAAATACCGAAAATACGCAAGAATGAACAAACGACCTCTCGAGTAAGCAAGACTCGTATTTCGTGGCCAAATAAGCAAAATAGAGACCGAAATGAGAGTAAAATACAGCAATGTGAGGGCAATTTAGCATGATTTAGGGTCGAATAACTAGTACATTTTACTAGTTATCAATAATATCCGTATCTGGATCCAAAATCCGTTTGCACACCCCTACGGAGGACGATGAACAATGAACTTCGGGTCTGGTCGCGGTCGAAGCTTGCAGAGGACGAAGCCGCCGCCGAAAATCGCATACTCTGGGTCTGCTAGTTTGCCGGAGAAGACGAACAGCGCCGTCGCCGGTCTTCTCTCGGGTTGCCGCCGAAAATCGCAGTGGGTCTGCACCTACACCGGAGAAGACGAACCGAGCTTCGTCTTTTTTCTTTTTTCTTTTTTTAATTTTTTAAATTAATAATATTATTATTGTTATTTAAAATAATAAGGAAGGGTATTTAGGTCTTTTTAAAAGTTAACTGACGGATTATCCAACAAATTGAAAAAAAGAAAGTTCAGGGTAGTAAAGTGCAGTGACAAGGTAGTAACATGCAAAATGTGTATCTAAGAGGGTAGTAACGTGTAATTATCCCTAAAAAAATCTCTAGTGGTTAAAAAATTCATTTTTATCATATCAAATGTATACATAATGTTTTAGTGTTTTTTGTGCCCGTTTTTATACATTACTTACCCGTGCATCGCACAAGGTTTCATACTAGTAAGAAAAACAAAGTTAAGAATCTAACTTCTATTTTCACATTAGAACAACGCTAATAATAAAAAGGGTAATTATAGAAAGCACCCCCAACTATTGACTTATGCAAATTGCACCCCTGAACTTTGGTCAATTACTTTGAGTTACCCTGATGTATGAAAATATCATTCTATCAGTTAAAGTTAACGAAAAATAGGTTTAAGAGTGTCATGTGCTAGTCACATGATGGGAATAATTTTGAAATTCCGAAATTACCCTTCCTCTACATCATCATCAACCTATGTTCTTCAATGTTGTCGGAATGTTCATAATGTCGCCTGAATATTCATAATTTTGTCGGAATGTTCATAATTTCGCCGAAATGTTCATAAATTTTTCGAAAAGTTCATAATCTTGTCGATCGGAAGTTTCATTATTTTACCGGGAAATTGAAAGTCTCGCCGAAAACATCATATTTTCGCTGAAAAATCCAAAATCACTCCCTAATTTATCATGACATTAACAATTTCATGTGCATTTGATTCTCATGAGCTTAACAATTACAAAATAATCAAAATTAGTCAATGGTCTAACATTTGAATCTTGTAATTTAACAATTTTAAAACAAATCACAAACTAAATTAAACCCTAACAAACCAAACTAAACCCGAACAAACAAAACTAAACCCTAACAAACCAAACTAAACTAAACCATCGCCGGAGAAGAAGAGGCCGACGAGCCAAGATCGGAGAGAACGGAGGGTCGATGAGCGAGAAGCAAACGGCAAGGAGGTCGTGAACATTGTCGACGAGGAGATCTGAGGCCGACGAGCTCGATTGGAGAAGACGGAAGGTGGTTTCGCGAGCGGCGGCTGCGGCTTTGCGGGCCGTTCCCTCCAGATCTCGCCGTGGCTGGCATTGTGGGCTCGAGGTTGGCCTCATAGTGGCCTCTCTGTGGGCTCGCCGGCTCATCGTCCTCCGGCCACCGACGTCTGCTCACTGGGAATTCTGGGCAGAAACGCAGAAACGGAAAAGGGAGAGTGGAGGTGAGGAGATGGTTGAGTGAGAAGGTTATCAGATCAGATCTGAAATCTCGTTTTTTTTAATAATTTAATTTATATTATATATTGTAAAAATAAAGATCTTTTCAACAAACGGTGTTGTAAACAGAATGATCTTTTCAAAGACCAAAGTTCAGGGGTGCAATTTGCAGAACTCGATAGTTGAGAGGTGGTTTCTATAATTTTCCCTAAGGAATATATACAAATCACTCGGCCAGGAGTAACTTGATTTAACTGGTTGACCAATAAAATTTGAATATGTCGACCAAGTAAACGAGCAATCAACAAGACAAATGGTTGATTAAGTAACGAATTGGACGGTCAACAAGACGATTTGGATAATTGAGTATATTATTGACTTTGTTTTATGTTTTTTTTCTTCTTAATTTGAAGGTTTTATTTATTTATTTTTTGAATAGTAGAAATTTTATACTAATAATAAACAATAGAGTAGTTCCAAACGAGGTGCAAGAGACAAATAGTAAACTTATCTACTCTACCACATCTGACCAACTTAACAATCAACTCTCTTCTTAAAAGAGACAAAAGTAGACACCGTAAGTCGGCGGAACAAGAGAAATTCAGATTCTTAAAGCCACACACACGTGACAAAACAACTAAGGCAGATCCATGAAGACGTTTGAGTCATAAACAAAAAAATCAAACCAATCCCCCAACTGGCCCAGGGACAACAACAAATCTCTCCGCGGGATATAAACTCAACACCAACTCGCATCACTCGGCCCAAAACATTACCCTTTAGAAAATTGATTGCTCACCCAATCCATTGACCTAGTGACCATAGGCTACCGCTCTATGCTCAGCCATGCTCTGGGAAACTTTCAGCTCCAACTAGTTCCCATGCCATCTCACCCAGGTCATATATATGAAACATTGACTATGCACATCCTTGCTCGACTAAACTGGTTGACATGACCTAGCTGAAGTCACACGTGATCATCATCATGCACCTGAGAGACCACATCAACATGATAACGAACACCAGATCCAACATAGGCAAAGTTGAAGCCAAATGTTCCATTGGCAGTGGAGTCGAGGGCTTTTGGGTTGCTCCGACGACAACTATGTTTGCTGCGTTCTCCTCCTCCCGTTCCCGTTGTTTGTCTTACTCCTGGCTCCTGTGTAACCACTTGTTGCTGCGCCTTTGTTCCCGATCCAAGCAGAGTTGAGGTTCTCGATCCGAACAGAGTTGAGGTACTATGCTTTCTTCCTACTTTCGTCAACACCCGTACTGATCCTCACGGTCGGCGCACCTCCAAGCACCAGTCTACACTTCCTTCCTTGCACCGTCGCTCCTACAACCACACAGTTTCGCTTTTCTCAACCTTATCCTCTGACTTCTTTATTCCTTTCATTATCGAGAATGAACACATTAATTTTCTTTGTGACAAACACTTAGTAGGACAAGTGGTTGATTTCACTTGGTCCCTCGAGATTTCAGGTTTGAGATTTGGTATTTGTACGTTTGCTGATATAAAAAAAATTTCTTCTTTGTAGCTCATTCTATCTAATTCCTTCATACTAATTCTTCATCGACCGAGGAAACAAAAAGAAAAGTATAACCCACTAGAGTTTCATTGATGATTGTGTTTTCTTTTATTTTCTTTATTCAGAGTGGCTTTGAACTAATAGTCGAGACCACTCAATGCATTAAAAAAGTATTATATACCTCCTCCGTCTCAAAATGAGTGTCATCTTTTCTATTTTGAGAAAAATTAAAGAAAAGTTAGTGTGATATATTTACTCTTGTATCTTCATGATCATGTGTTAATGTATACTAACTCACTTATTATGAGGATATTATTGAATTCTTGCATAACTAACCTCCTTAAAAAAGAGAGTGGACACTCATTTTGGGACAAAAATTCATTTGAAACAGGATACTCATTTTAGAATGAATTGAGTATTTAATTTAATTACCCTTTTGTATTTTTTAATAACAATAAATATTTGTCAATTTTCAATATTTCATTTAGCAAGGGGGTTTAATTTTTTTAAATTTTCATAAAATAATAATGATGAAGAATTGAGTTCAAATTCCAAGAAATGTAGTTGCGTTAAAAATTGGTAGAGAAAGTTTTGTTGTCCTTCCTTATTGAAATAAATATTAGTTTAGGTATGATATGGTTTAAAAGTGTTTATTTCCGTACTGACCGCGAACGCTCTCTGGATGCTTGATAGTGAAGAACAACAAAGACAATTATGATGAAACATGAAGCAATATAAGTTCACATAATCACATCCCAAGGTGCTATCCGAGCTAATTAATTAAATAATATAATTTTCTCAATCTTAATAGTTCAAAAATTTGTGCCAACAGATCAATGATTTGCTCACAAGTGAAAGGAGAAAAATTGGCATTAGAAAGGGGGTGTTGGGTGCATATATACTAATCTCAGGTTGAGCCACCAATGTCCAAACCTCTTTCTACAAGTTGCTCTCAATGAATTACAGTATTTATGAAATAAAATAATAAACTGCAAAAAAAAAAAAAAAAAATCAAAAAGTGGAAAAAAAAAACTAGCAAAAGAGAAAAGAATTGAAGAAAAAATGTCATTTAATTTAGAGGGTGTAGGGTTTTGGCTTGGGCATGTCCTTGACGATGCCACACAAGGGGATGTCATCGGGCATGTTATACTCATCCCTAAGCGACCTTTCCGGAGACAACACACTTATATACATTTGTTGTCCCAAGTAGCGCCTCTCTGTTATCTCGGACCTCAAGTTCCACATTCCCGCGTTGTCGAACGTTGTCATCACTGCCGCCCAACATTTCGGAAACACTTGCACTGTGTGTCTGCTCACCGCGTCCAATAGGTTGTAATTCTGCCTCTTCTCCTTCGTCCATTTCCCAGGCTCAACGCTACGTACAATATTCATCAATTCTCAAAACTCAATTAAATATGTAGTAAAAAATCTAGTATGGTCATTGAACTTTCACGTATGGACTTTCTAAACTTAAATTAGTCCATGAATTGTTAAATATGGACAAACAATGGTCACTGTTGTTAGTTTTTGTCAATTTTTCCATTAAGTGGACTGACGTGATATTCAATTATTTTGTTGACGTAACTACAAAGCTGTATTAAATGACTCACGAGGCTAGCACATAATCTGTCACGTCAACAAAATAATTGAATAAAAACAATTATTTAATATATTTTAAGTCTCACGTCAGACCACTTAACAGAGAAACTGACTGAACCTAACGAAAACCAACGACAAGTAAATTGAAATTTTTATATAAAATTCTTTTCAAGTAAAGAGCTTACGCTACTGCAAAAAAGGAGTGTCCGTCAAGGTGCCATGACTGAATGCTCTTCTCGTGGTTCTCGAAAATGATCTCCACAAAGTTGCGGAACGTCTGGTTCACCACATTCGGCTCAATAGCCGAAATTACCTTATCCACATCCTCCGGCGGCTCGTCCTTGATGGTGTCATACTTGAACACCTTCTCCGCCACCCCAAAGTACTCCGCCAGCTTCAACGGAGTCTCTGGGTCGCTATGCGATATTCCGTTGATCGCGTACCGGAGCTTGCCGTCGACCCTATTCGCTGAGTTCACGATCTTGATGGTCCGCGTGATGTCAATGTTCCCATAGTGGTACGAACCTTGCGGGTTGGGCCTGGCGGCACTGGCCGTGAGATTCCACCTGAATGACCGAAACTGGTTCAACGACCAAGCCCAACCCACAGGAGCCTCTGGGAGTGGGGCCTGGGACGGCCCCTTGCTCCCCTCGTACCGTAATATAGCGGTCGTGGATTGCACTTCCTTCATCAAGCGTGTTGACGCCACCATTTTATAGTCCTTAGGCTCCTTGTCCGCGTTCACTAAAATAGAATAACATTGTCCAATGTGGACATCTAACGACTCATACTCATTCTGGACGGTGTGCGAGCCCTCCATCTCCACCAACTTCAACGTGTGGTTTTGGATTCGTAAGTTCATCGATGCCTTGATCCCCACGTTACATACTCTAAACTTGTAAGTCTTTCCGGGCTTTAACGTAAACAACGGCTCCTCATTCCCGTCATTCTTGAAGTTCTTGCCGTTGATGAGGACGCCGTCGGGCCGGCCGATGCTCCGGCCATTGTCCAAAAACTTTTTCAAAACAGTGTGGCTTTTTTTGTACCAATCACAAATCATGAGTGTGTAATCATCCTCTGGATCGGGGTACGGGACGGGGATGAGAGGGCGGCTGTTGATCCGGAGCCCTCCGAATCCGCCGGCGGCGCGGTGCATTGCGGTGGACGGATAGTACATGTAACTGCCGATCTGGTCCTTCACCTACAGAGAAGAATTCAGAATAATTGCTCAGTAAGACCAAAATTATAAGGCAATAAGAAATATATATTTTTTTGTAGGGATAAAAATAAAATAAAAAAGTTATGTGGGGGGCAACTGCCCCCACATCTCATTTCCTAATCCATCCCTGATAACCTGGTAGTGATAGGTAAAGTTGGTGCCGGGCTTGATGGGGCAATTGGTCCCAGGGAGGCCGTCCTGCCACGAATTCTTCCGCTGCTGGATCCCGGCCCAGTGGAAGAGCAAGGGCTCGTCGAGGTTGTTGAAGACATTAATGACAACGTTGTTGTTGGTGGTGGAGTTGATGTTGGGACCAGGAAATTCCCCGTTGATGAGAATGCCTTGTTGGGGGACGCCGAGCGGAGAGATGGTTCCGTATGTGACATTCCACGTGAAGTGAAGGTAGGGGTCTTCCCCTTGGACCACCCAACCCAATGCCGCCCAAAGGGTTACAAGAGAAAGTATGTGGATCACTCCATCCATATCTTCTCTTTAATTGCTCTTCTTCGGTAAGAGAAACAAAAATGCTTTTTTATTTATATTTATTTTATTTTTTATATTTTTTGTTCATATTTATGTACTATCTTTCTGGCCAAGTTGGCAGAAGATGTTTTTATTATTTTGGTGATCTTTTCTTCTACGGTCTCGGGAAGGTAATGGAGGGAGGTTTATTATAAGGTGTGGAGTTGGTTTGTGGTCAACAAACGAGAGTTTCGATTTATTTTGTCGTGGAGCTTAACTTGTGCTCCTTGTTTCATGCCCTTCCTCTACCTATAATCATCAATCTTTAGTCCATCTCATACACTTGACTTGATTCTTCCTCATTTGATGCAACAATTTTTAGTTTGTCCAAATATGTACAATCCATTGGTGGAAGTAAGGAAAAAGACAAAATAATGTTGATGTCAATTAAACCATCTTTGTATTGATACGAGTTCATCGAGACTGTTAGAATATAAAAATATAATTATACCTTTGACTATCAAGTTAATCATTTAATTGTGATGATTCTTTACATGGTATCAGAGCATTGGTGACTAAAGGTCCCGAGTTCGAATCTTAACGCTACCCATATTAAATTTCAACATAAGACAATGAGTGGACTTGTGCATGGGTCACGTGCAAAGCGAAAATAGACTTTCACGTGAAGTGGCGTGTTAGAGTATAACACTATATATAATTTGACCTTGAACTATCAACTTAACTTTTTAGTTGAGATGGTTCATTACATGGACAATTAGTATGCATTTACAAATGTGCACCTAGTTGTTTTCTTTTCTTGTGGTCATATTGTAGCAAGTTCTCTTAGTTTTATCATTTATTGGACTATGATCCGCTTAATTGTAATGAGACCGTTGATATTTGTAATTAGGTAAAAGATCCAATTTAGTCATTGACTTTCGTGTTTGAACCCAATTTTAGTTTCTGAACTTTTTTAACTTAAAATGGTCTTTTTTTTATCAGCGAAACGAGTACTTATATATTGAAAGTTCTGGAGAGGGAAACAAAGTACATACACCAAAGAACATAAAATTACAACAACAATTAAATGATACATGAGAGAGCCACAAGAGGCCGAGATTTCCAATAAACAATCGACCACTCCGGTGGAGGGGGATACAATTTGTACTTGACTGAGGTGCTTGTGAAGGTCATGAACACTACTTTTTTCAAAACAGAGCTTGCACCTTCGGAGACCAATTCAAAGATTAATTTATTCCTACTAAGCCAAATGTGCCAAAGGGAAGAATGGCAAATCAAGTTCCAAATGCGACGATGAAGAGAGGGCCGAAGTGATGGCCATTGAAGGAGCTGGTCTGCAACGGTGGTCGGCGGGACCCATAGAACCCTCCACCACTGAAGCACGATGCTCCAAACCAAGCCAGCGAAAAGGCAGGCGACGAGGAGATGCACAAAGTCTTCAAAAGCTAATGAACATCAACGACATAAACAATGCAACTTAAAATGGTCACTTAACTTTTGTGTTTAGATTCATTTGGTCCTTGAACTTTTTTCTAACCCAAAATGGTACTTGCTATTAGAGTTTGTGTCAAAAGTTTAGGTACTAAATTGCGTCCAAACAAGAAAGTTTAAAAATTATTTTGAATTAAAAAATTCAAGAATCAAATTAGCTCTAAACAAAATAGTTCTTGGACCAACTTGAGTCTTTTAGCTTTAAATTATCATCTCCCACAAAAGTATAATAAACGCTCTTTGATAATCTTACTTTATTTCATTATATATTAACTTGTTGAGATAACTGCACTGAAATTTTTAAAAAAATGACAATTTTAGTATACGGATGTAATAATAAAAATAATGACAATCTTTTTCTACTATTTATTCAACCAAATTAAGTATAACAAGGTAGTTTAGTCTTTTGACTAGTGTATAGTCTTTTAACTAGGGTTTGCTTTGTTTCTTCTGGTACAAGCAATTGGTGGTTAGGGTTTTTTTGAGTTTCTCGTTCTCATGCGTTTGAAGGAAGAAGGACAGAGTTCGGGGGTAGGGCTAAAGGAGTAGCATGATTGGGGGAGTGTTGTGCGAGGTTGGAGCTGAATAGAACGGTTGAGGAGGAGGAGCCGGAGCTAGATTATGGGGACAATCACACAGTCGTTGTTGCGCCGTTGTCACTCAATGGAATGTGGTAGGTCACTTCCTTACCGAAGCTCCAATTAATTTTTCGTCGATGAAGAAGATGATGGCGAGGTTATGACAACCAGTGAAAGGGGTGTTTATTCAAGAGTTGCCTGATGAAGGAGATGGCGTGCCGCAGTACCTGTTCGTGTTCAAGCATGAGAAAGACATGATGAGGATGTTGAATGAAGGGCCCTGGACGTTCAATAGGTACATGTTGGTGTGTGCTCGAGTGGGGGAGACGGAGATCCCGAGTCAGGTTCCATTGCTGAATGTCAGTTTTTAGATTCAACTCTACGGAGTTCCACCGGGTTATAGGTCAGAATGTGTGTGTTTGGACATCAGTAATGTTATTGGTAAGCACGAGCAATATGATGTTAAGAATTTCATGACTGTGGGTGGGCAGTACATGCGAATTCGAGTAACATTAGATATTACCAAGCCATTAAGAAGGAGGATACAACTATGAAAAGTCGGAGGGGGAGTGCGTATGGATTGACGTCAAGTATGAGAGAGTGCCTACTTTTTGCTTCTATTGTGGAGTACTTGGGCATAGTGATAAGCACTGCGAGAAATTGATCGATTTTTCGGATGATGTGGAGAAGAAGTACAATGTGTTTATGAGGGCTCTGCTTAGAGGGGAATATAGAGGTTCGGAAAAGTGGTTGCTATCCAAAGAAGACCTAGTAGGTCAGGTGTTGGGTTCGGACAAGGGAAGTGCTTTGTCGCAGAAGAAAAAACCGCAAATTCTTGGGTCGGTAAGGAGTGATGTTGTGAAACTGGTTTATGAGGAGAATGAGGAATCGCTTGAAGTATTTGTTCCAAAGCGTAGAAGAACGGAGGCGGGAACTGGCGAGAATGAAGAGGAGTTGGATGGGGAGGATGAGAAGATGGAAGACAATGTGCAAAAAAACGGACCAGAGGTAGGCCTCCAGGAGGAGTCCCACCTACAAAAATGAGTCTTTTAAGTTGGAAACGTCGCGAGGTTGGCAGCTCATGGACAGTGCGCGTCTTGGCCGACATGGTGCAAGACAAGAAGCCAAACTTCATGTTTTTAGTTGAGACACATTGTAGCAGGGTTAAGTTGGAAAGTATTATAGGGTAAGCGCAATATGGAAGGGCTTTTCTTAGTCGATAACGTCGGTAGGAGTGGTGGATTAGCCTTTTTTTGGGAAGTTGGATGGGGATGTAACGTTGTTGAGTTATTCGAAATACCATATTGATGTAGCGGTGTCGATGAGAGGGAAAGGGGGATGGAGACTTGCCAGGTTTTATGGAGAACCTAGAAGAACTGAGAGACATGTCACATGGACGTTACTAAAATGATTGGCTCAAAGGTCGAATCTCCCGTGGGTTTGTGCGGGCGATTTTAATGATATAATGTTTAATTATGAGAAAAGTGGAGGAGAGATGCAACCTCCGCATTTGATGGATGGATTTTGCGAGGCGGTAGTGGAAGCAGGCTTGGTGGATCTCGGGATGGAAGGTCACCAATTTACTTGGTAACGCGGGAGAGGCACGCCAAATTTTATGGAGGAATAGTTGGAAAGATATCTTGGCTCTAACTCATGGGTGGAAAAGTTTAATGAGTATAGAGTTTTTAATTTGTCGTGGACATGTTCAGACCACACTCCTCTATTGATGGTTCCTTTTGTTGCTAAGCAGAATATGGGACTAAGAAAATTTCACTTCGAAAACTGTTGGAGGCAAGAGGAGGGTTGTCGGAGAATTGTTGCTGATAGTTGGGGAAGACGGAGTGTGGGGTCAGTGTTGGAAAAAATCAAGAATAGCAGTAGGGCGCTTCAAGATTTGGGAGAGCCTAAAATCCGCAAGTTGTTAAAAATGGCCAAAGATAGTCGGCGGGAACTGGAGAGGTCAGTCGATGGGAGGAGTTTGAATGCGCGGGAGGTATACTTTGAAGGTTTGGAGAAGTATGAAGCATTTTGGAAAGAACGTGTTAAGTCGTTTTGGCTCGCTTGTGGAGATGCTAACTCCAAGTACTTTCATGTTGCTATTTTGAGACGCAAGAGAAACAATAAAATTGAACAAATTAAAGATGAGAACAGAGTATGGAGATATGCGGGGGATGGGATGGAAGAGGTAATGGTGGATTATTTTCGAGCTTTGTTCACAATGGGTGTGGTTGATTCTCAGCATGTGTGCAGGTTGATTGGAAGAAGAATTTCTAATGAGCAAAATGATGAGCTTGTTAAATCTTTTTTGGTGTCGGATGTTAAAAATGCTCTTGACTCTATGCACCCGGATAAGTCGCCGGGTCCGGACGGAATGAACCCGAGATTTTTTCAAGAATATTGGGATATAGTAGGAGGGGATGTCTCATACACGTGTATCAACATTTTGAATAATGGTGTGATGCCTGACGACCTAAATGATACACTTATTGTATTAATCCCAAAGAAGGCGAAGCCGGAGAAAATGAGTGATTTAAGGCCGATCTCGTTATGTAACATCGTGTATAAATTGGTTTTGATGGTGTTGGCTAATCGATTAAAGCACATGTTTGAGGGATGTATTTCGGAGGCCCAAAGTGCATTCTTTCTGGGTAGATTAATATTGGATAATATCGAGATAGCGAATGAACTTTTGCATTGGATGAAGAAGAAGACGGATGGATATACTAGGGTGGTTGCGCTTAAACTGGATATGTACAAAGCC
>JAYMTK010003619.1:0-12072 GCA_036897405.1 Pelargonium myrrhifolium | reverse complement strand
ATGGTCCAGTTAGGGTTATGATTTGGTTTGCTTGTATAAGCCTTAATTTTATTTTTTATTTTTGATTGATTTGAGATTTGTTCATTTGATTCGATTTGAGAATTTTTGTTAGGTGATTATTTGTTCATTGGAATCGATTTGGGAAATTTTGTAATTTGATAATTTTTTGTGTTCAAATCATACTTTGTTCAATGATTCATGACGTGTTTGGCAAATAAAACTCACAATCCGGCAAAAAATACGGCTTCTAGCAAATAAAATCCAATTTTCAACATATAAAACCCAGTTTTCAGGCAAAATTTTAGATTTCCGGCAAATTTTTTAAGTTTTCGGCGACAACTACAAGTTTCAAAAACTTGAAGTTTTCGGAGGGCGCCGGAATCTTCAAGTGTTCTAACTTAAAAATGAAATGGAGAAGAAGGGTATAATGTGTATTTTAAAAAATTAATAAGTCATGTGCAAGGCATGTGAGGAGAGAGAGTATTTTCCGTTAGATTTAACGAAAAAGTTAACGGAAATTGATTTTTTGCAAGTTGAAAGGGTTATATGCTAACAAAAAATGTTCAGGGGGTTTATGTGCCAAACCTTCAAAGTTTAGGGGTAGGGTATATGCAATTATCCCTATTATTTTTTAATATTAAATTGTCCACGTCAGCAAAGGCTTGTGTGTAATGTTGCCACGTCAGTGAGTTTTTTTCTACCTTGACGGTTTGCAGTACACGTGGAGTCCAGCGAGGCAGTTCAACATCCACGTATGCGAGACTTAACGGACGAATTGACAGAAATTAACGGAAGGTACTAAATTGGATTCATAATTAAAATATAGGTACTAGATTGGGTGCAAAATAAAAGTGTGTGTACTATCTCTGGTACAATAAAAGTTCTAGATACTAAATTGAGTTTCGCACCAAACTTTGGGTACCAAATTTGCCTTTATCCGGTAATTGTCTATGAAGTTCCCAAAAATCCAATTAGTCAATTACCATAGCATCCTCTGTTTCTTCTAAAACAAACTCTCATACATTGAAAATTTGAAATACCAAAAGATTACACTGAACACAGCCAATCCTTCACATTCTTAAAACCCTAACCAGATACTACACAACACAGCTTATTTTCAATGAAACTGCAACTTCATTATTTGAAGAAGACAACAACAATATCAAGAACTCTCTTCTCTCTCAACTATCACTCCTGTTTGGCTTGTCTGAAGCACAACTCACCTGAAACATAGCATTCATGGAATAACCAAGTTAATTACAAAAACAAACTAGTAGGAAATTGAGTAAAAACATAGCTAAATCACTAGTAATGCAAACAAATTAATTATACCGTATCAGCAGCCACCGGAATCCAGTCATTGGTGGCCGGATTCCCCTTGCAAGAGAGGTGGCTATCGTCGGTGGAATCGTCGGGTGAGAGGCTGAAGGATTTTCCATTTGAGCCCTCCATTTTTATGAACCCTGTTCCTGTCTGCAGTTACATGTACATTATGCAAATGAGTTTTACATATACTATCACCATATATACAAGATAACGGATTTGGATGAAGCGATTTAATTGAATAATATTTTAAAGTACACGTACTCAATTAAATAAATATCTATTTGAACATTTTATTAAAGTTCACGTACCGAAAGAGAGCGGATCTCAAAGAAAACAATGACTATAAATGCAAATGTCAATACCCTAACAAATTCCTCTATTTTTTGAAAAAAAATCTAAAAATTTGTCATTTTTTTTTAAGGTAAGTGTTGTAAATATAACAAAAGCATATCAGATAAAAACGAATCATCCAAAGATATAGGACACACTAGGTCACTAGCCCTACCCAACCAAAAGGGCCAGTCAAAGCACCTGACAATCTAGCTTGCTAGCGAATGAGCAACCCGGTTTGCAGACATGTCGATAAAACGAAACTCGATATTACAAAATCGAGAAAATAAAAACAAAATGTCACCTATAATAAGATCTAAGGCACCGGAAACCTCCTATCAAGCTTGAATTTGTCACTTTAAGTCACAAATTGAAGGACTTGATCTTATAAAAACATGAACCAAACTTCTAAAATATATGACAATTTAAAGTACACAATTATTAGTAAATATAGTTTAAAAAAAAATAATAATAAATACACTACCGTGTGGTGTTGCTTGTCAACGCAATTGAGATCCTGATAATACTCGGTCTCCACAAACTCCTCACTCGCTTTGCTTCCACTGTAAACCAATTTCTGCATTCCAATAACCAACAAACAAATAAGAAACAGAGCAACCCCACACCATTAATTCCCAACGGTTAAATAATTCACACACCTGAGGGTCGTCGTTCTCGAGACGCTGGAACTCAGTGAGTTCAGGGATGCAATTGCGAGCCGAATCGGCATCAGCAGAGGACAAAACGTCGACGTATTGAGCAGAGTACTCGCTCCGCTGAGGCTTGGTGTGGCGTTTGGGCACAACTCCATCGAAATACTCTCTGGTTTCTTGCTCGATCTTCGTTTCTTCTTCGCTGGTCAAGTGAACATCGCTACGGTTCGGTCGCGTTCTGTTGCAACACTCCATTTCTCTAGATCTTTCCTTTTTTGATTTCTCTGTGTTTTTTGTGTGTTTCTGGGATTTGTGTGTATAAAAAGAGAGGGACCAAATGGATTCACCAATGGTTTATGAATATTAATGAAATGGCAGATATTTTTTTTTTGTTACACCTACTACTAGATATTTTTGTTATTGACGTGTCTTCTAAGAGAACCACAAGAAATGAAAGTGTAGCTTTTTCTCCAAAATATCCTGAAGAAGATAAAAATCTTATCCGTTTTGTGTTGGAGATGATAGTGTAGACCAAGTAAGATTTTGTTCCTGCCCAGTTGGTGATCATTTGTTGGGTGTCCTGAGATTTTATGGATGGATATTTTTGTTCAGAAAAATTAACAATTAAATTAATTTGCTTACTCTTTAAGTTGTGAATTCGAATATCATTTGCTAAAGTGGATGTGCTGCTCGGAATATGTTGATTAATTTTTTTTATCGATTGAGCTATACAATAAGAGGATGCAGGTTTTTTTTATACGATCTATCACAAAGAAGATGTATGTTTTACCCTTGAACCATTTTTAATCTTGGATAAAAGTATGTTTTAAATCTCTTTCATCTTGAAGGTTTTCTAAAAATACAATCTTTTTGTCCTAAAATGAGTATAGTTGTTTCGATTTGATTTTTTTAATAGTTAATGTGTTATAATAAAATTATTAAAAAGAGATAAACATCGACAAGGCAACTATCGAAGACATTGGTAATTCCGACGGAGGTTGGGTAGAATGTGATTGGTCTGGTAATTGTTGGGGGGAGGCCGAGTAGGATGGTTGTTACATGCTAAAGCAAGTATTGTGGAGGCTTTGACGATTAAACAAACTCTCTCATGGACAATTGACAAAATGTGGACTAATATAATTATAGAGTATGATACGAAAACGGTTATTAGGATATCAAGACCAAAGGGGGATTATAGTGCTTTAAATATTATTAGTGATGACATTATGTATGTGATTACATGTTTTGCTAGTTTAGAATTTGTTTATGCCAGAAGATTTGCGAATTGAGTTGCTCGTTACTGAGTATAATTTGAGAGAGAGAGAGAGATCCAAAATGAACATATAAATGAGTTATGGAAATATTTATAATAATTTTGGGATGAATATATAGGAACAAAAGTATTGTTTGGATTATCAAACTAAGAGCGTACGGTTAGAAGCTTTACATGGATGGGGGTTTAAAAGAGTATGGGTTTGTGTGTTGCCGCAACCCTCTATGGGTCGTTGTTGTATGCGTCTATGGGGGTATCGGCGGCAATAAGGCAGGTGGTGCTGGTGGTCGTGGTGAAAGCGGTGTGCGGGGAAGGCCAGGGCTGTGTGGTCGGGGGACTTTTGAGAAGCCGGTAACGATGGTGCGGAGGATGGTTACGCCGACGAGTGGAGGCGGGTGGGAGGAAGATGACGGCCAACGAGGGAGGTCTAGGTGCAGTGTGGCTGTAACGGTGATGCTTCGGCAGAATGGGGGTGCTGTGAGGTTCGGCTACTCGAGCAATCGCAAAATCATGGTGTTTGGTTTAACACTTATGATTTGGATGATGTCGTTTGATGAGGTATTAGTAGGCCCCCTAGATCCTTATTACGGATCATGCTCTGTTTTGGCGGAGCCTTGTTAGCACGGAAGAGCAGAGCAAGATCAGACATACCATACTGGAATCGTCAAGAGGGGTTTGTTGTGCCACCAATGACGATTCACAAGGCACTTTCATGGCTCAAGGACTAGGGATGGGTGGTAGTCGGTGTAGGGGCTGGATGAATAGTTGTAGTGTTTAAGGACTGTGGGTAGAGCTCGTCATGGTCTACATTTAGAGATGCTTGAGTCGAAAAGCACGGGTAGGTTTGGTGCGCTATTGTTGTCCATTTATGTCTTGTACGGATATAGTCACCTTGGGTTAGGCGTTTTAAGCGTCGTTAAAGATTTGTGGTTTCAGCATCAATTTTCCTAGAGCGCTGGTCATGAAGCAAGCCTTAGGTTATAGTTTGTGTTAGGTTTCTAAAATTTATGCAATCCGTTGGTTGACTTTTAATATAATTTTATTTTTGTAAAATAAAAATATATAGTTTGGATTATTGGTTTGGGTTTAGCCCATTAATTCTAAAATGATGGGCTTAGTCTTCCATGGAGGGACTAGGCCCAAACTGCCTCTTCATTTGATCAGCTACTCCTGCGGGCTTACAAACTCTGGATAGAAATAGGCATAACCTTGAATCAAATACTTCAACTAAGAGCAAATTACTTCACTAATCTCAAATGTTCAAAACAACTAAAAACAAATACAATGTTCGAAATAAAAATTAAAAATTAAAATGACAATATAGGAGTTCTTGTTTGAAATCTCATGATCGAATTCAAAAGAATTTGAGCGAAATTCTAATTACAATTCTAAGGTCATCTAATGGTCCATCATATAATTTTATATGAAAAATGAATTGAAACGCTATCAATTCTATTTTCAGAAATTAAAATATTTATTGGCTTAGATATTTCAAAATTCACAGCCCCATACTTTAACTAATTATATGATAACTGATCATTTTTCTAAACATTTGATATATACAAAATCATATAATACGGTCGAATTCAATCTCAGGCGTTACATTTGCATTGCTCACATAAAAGACATACCCAAAAAAATCAACTTTAATCTATGGGATGACATAGTTGGTTAAAACATGTAGCGTGGGCAGAAAAGAGGTCTTGGTTTCAATTTCCACTCAACACACTCATAGAGAGAGGTGAAATCATTAACATGTGAACAAATCTCGAACGAGAATTAATCTGAATGTGCTTAAACGACTTAAAGACGTTAACCGCTAAAGTACGAACCAATTCTAAAACCTCATAATTTAGAAAAAAAAAAAAAAATCTAACTTTCAAAGTAAAATGGATATTTTGCATGACTGCATTGACAATAACAGTAACCTATATTTGTATCCAACAAAAAAAAAAAAAACAAAACATATAAGTTTAATTTTGTTTGGACTCAACTTCCACCATCCATCACAGCTGGACACTTGCGTAAATTATTATAATTATTTTCTAAATTGTCCATTTGCTTCAAAACTTAAGAACACCACTATTCTCAAACAGTAGCACATTTGGAGGAATTCGGTTTGGTTTCTTTCACCTCAATTGCTTCTTTTTAGTGCATTAATTATATTGCTATTTTACATCCATGCAAATAAATAGTAATCGGTGAGTCTTAAAATGAGTGTCTTTATTTTTATTTTGAAAGTAATTAAGTAGAAGTTAGTTTGTGCAACTGTATAACTATTTTTGAATCATCGTAAATATGTGCTATAAGAAAATCAACAAATTCTAACTTATTATGAGGATGTTATTAATAATTCATGTTACAACTGACTTCTTAAAAAGAGAACACTCATTTTAGGATAAAAATGCAAGACAAACATGATATTTATTTTGGGATGAATGAAGTACATAAAAAGAGTTTGTATTGTAGAGCATGATGACTAAATATAAAGAGGTAGAGGAAATCATGAACGATCGGAATATTATGTAAAAAGTTGGAAAATGCAGTGAGTCTCGTAGAGTTGAACAAACATGCAAAACAAATAAACATTCATTTTAAAACGCCATAAAGTTTGGATTAACGGAACTGATAGGGTGAACGGAAGTTTAGAGGACTTGTACATCAATTCGATACCCGAGTCCTATATAAGATTATATCTTAGCTTGAACGAGCGTTCAGTTACCAAATTAGATTTTTTAATTGTATATTGCTTCTTCAATTATAAATACAATGTAACAAATAGAACTTCAATATCTGTGAATAGGTAGATACACGAGTAGTGTCGTGAAATATTCAAAATGTTAATAAGAACGTAAACAGAGAGGCGATCGATGTCAAATTCTCCATTTGTTCGTAATCTTAACCATTTCACTAATATCACCCAATAATGATTTGTGTGATGTTAATTTCCAATATTCACACACATGTTTTGGTAATTTATTTGTGGCTTTCCTTAGCTCTTAGCAAAATATCTTTCAATAATAATAATATTATGATAGCTAGTTTTCAACAATTATCATTTCTTGATTGAGTCAAAATTTTCTTTTCCGCGTGATTAACGACATTGTTATTTTGTCTCTAACGTTTAGCATGTAGCTAGTAAGTAGTTGTTGAGTGTTAAGTTGAACTAATATGAATATGATAGGTGAGGAATAAGCTCATCTAGTCGAAAAGTTTGTGTTGATCTCATTTAACATATTAAACACATGCATGTTATGAGTTGACATAATCAATTTTATGTCTTAACTATTGTTATCATTTAAGTTATCCACAATGAGGACAACACTAGTAAATATTGACATTGATATGGCACAAAAAGAAGTTAAAACGACGAATGAAAATGAGACTAGTGGTGTTTTAATATCACGCCGCTCCATTTTCCAAAAATTAAATGCACTGTCACAATAGAAATTATTATGAGAGTTTCATAGAATACGAAGTCTGCGACTCCTTTATTCAGACCACGACAATCTGCTTTCGCTATATCGCACCATTATCATGGTCATCGTGAAGGTCTTTGAACATCAAAAGTAGTTAGCCCTTCCCTCACATT
Organism: Pelargonium myrrhifolium; assembly: GCA_036897405.1. Classification (NCBI taxonomy): domain Eukaryota; kingdom Viridiplantae; phylum Streptophyta; class Magnoliopsida; order Geraniales; family Geraniaceae; genus Pelargonium; species Pelargonium myrrhifolium. The sequence continues at coordinate 4,898 of JAYMTK010003619.1, read as the reverse complement.
GTGGCCTCGAACCACCATGTTGTGAAAACCTAGGTGACCACGAATCTTGATGATCAAAGAAGACTCGTCCATGCTCAAATAATGTGGTCTGTACCACAGTATCATGTCTTGAGTATCCAACTAAATTTGAGCACACACGCTTCTCACCCACCGGTCGTCGACTGTCGCGTCCTTCAACTAAATGTTCATTATTTAGAGAACGAGGCCCTCACGAAGGACAAAGAGGCCATAAGAATAGCTTTTCGCCCATCTTTTCGCATGCTATCACCACTAGGAGAGCTATTTGTCCCTCTTTTGTACGCGGTCACCACAAAGAGAGATCGTCTCTCTCTATCGTATACATCACCATAAGAGGAGCTAATCACCCATTCTTTGTATATGATCACCACAAGGAGAGCTCATCGTCGATCATTCGTATAAAGTCACACAAAAAAACTCCACGTCACAAGAAGAGCCTATCACCTCTCTTCAACACTTAACCTCCACAAGAGTATTTCAAGGCTCATCGTCTCACCGGGTCACCCTTAAGGTCCCCGCCTCACTGGGTCGCCTCCAAAGGTCGACGCCCCAGCACGTTGGGTCACTTTCAAGATCATTGTCTCTTTAGGTTACCTCCAAGGATCCTACCTCGTTAGGTACCTCTAAGTCTTTCCCCCCTTATCGGATCACCTCTTAGGTCCCTGCCTTACCAGGTCACCTCCGAAATCTCCACTTCACCGTTTCATCACAAAGATTCAGAGCCTCACTAGACCACCACCCAGATCTATACCTTACTAGGATGTTACCCAAAGCGGTAGATGATTCTATGAGATATACTATACCCTGCAAAGCTCAAAGAAAAATCGAGACCCCTCAAGCTCACCTATAACCCGGACACGGTGCGCCCAAGATGCTAGAACTCCAACACTTGAATGGGCTCCGAATTTAGCTTACGATGCGTCACCAACAACCAACCACACAACGAAACGTAGTAAGTTTAGTTTGAAAGTATAAATACAACACTCTTTGTTATTATAAGAAAGGGGGATCATGCAATCTTACAATTTACATAAAGATTATGTTTCTCTAAAGTCTCCCCTATCAAATTGTGAAATTAACATCCTCATTGTAGATTCTTACTCCCATGTCCGATGTAGTTTCACGCCCGAGTCTTCGCTTAGCAGAATGCTACTCATACGCCATTTCTAGGAATCCGGGAGCAAGGATCCAAACCTCCATCTGAATCATCCAAAATTTCAGACTTGGTATATTTGCAAGACGGCTACCTCTATACCGGAATAAGACGACAACACATTCTAATATACTCTTTTAACATGTTTCAAAGAGTCTATAAGATATTGTTATATATTTTTCGAAAGAGAAAACAACTTTTTGGTCTCATGTAGAAATTCTACAATGATCCAAGGCATTTAAGTGACTTTATTCCCATTTTTGTTGTATAATATAGGCGTAGAATCTTTCAAATGCTCGTTGTGTACGTTCGTTTTATACAAACGAGATATCAAGCAACAAAAAGAAGTAAAAGGGTTGAATAGAGGAACTCCAGAACATCGGGTGATCTCAGATATGTATGTGTAAGTATCAATGGTGACTCATTATTTCGACAAATCTTTTTTGCAGACAAAGTAAAATTTCGTAAACACATCCTCGAAATCTCCCTTATCTGGTTTCTTTGTGGAAGAATCCTTCTTTCTTGAAGAACTTGCCACAGCCTAATGACCACCCTGCCTAATATCATCCCTAATATCACCCAAAACATGATCAAAAAGGGATACTAAATCTTTTTACACAACAAAAAGATTTGAATTATATATATTGGTGATGATATAGAAAACTAAAAATTGTTGATGGGACCAACATGAATTAGGGTTAGCTAGCAAGGTTGAATCAAATGCAGTAGTAATATCAGCTGTCGGCCAAGATAAGGCTCTAGTCATAGTCAAATCATAACGAGGAACCATACAACAAAAACGAAACAATACACACCTAAAGCTTTCCTCAATAATTTGAATATATGATGTGATAATATGATTGGACCCAACGTAACAACACAGCATAACATTACAAAAATGTATATACAGATCTAGGTATATATTTATTCATATCTTATATAGATCTTGATATATAACTAAATATACTCACCAAATATACTCACCATACCGAACTATACATGCATAAATTATGAACTTATGTATTGATTTAGTAACAAAATATCAAATTTAAGATCCATATATACCAATGATAGATTATATAGCAAAATGCATGTCTAAAATGTGAAGCTATACATACCATCAATTGCGTGAGTCAACTGATAAAGTTCAAGGCCAAAAATATGTAGCTGTATTAATATTTGGTAGAGAGAGTTTTGTCTCTTTTGTGGTTCTTTTCGTCTCGAATAAGAATTAGTTTGAGTATGATATGACTTATAGATGTTGATTTCGTGTTGATTGCATGCATGCCCGCTTCGGATACCCTTGTGGTCCTTCCTGTCTCGAATGAGAATTAGTTTAAGTGTGATATAATTTAAAAGTGCTAATACCGTGTTGATCGTGAATCCATTCTAGATATTCAATAATAATTAACCAGAGTGTGATATGACTTAAACGTTTGGGTATGGTATGACTTAAAGGTTCGATACTCTTCTGATCATGGACCCCACTCTAAATACATTTTGTGGTCCTTCCTGCCTTAAAAATGATTAGTCTGAATGCGCTATGACTTAAAAGTACTGATTCCGTGCTGATCGTGGGCCCACTTTAAATAAAAATTAGTTTGAATGTGATACGATTTAAAGGTGTTTGATAATATGGGTTCACTCTCGATGCCCATGATTAAGAGTAAAGAGCCAAGAAAAAATGTGACACTATTTTCCTAATTGAGCAGCTTCCTCTTGTCCGTGCGTGTGTGTTGAAGCTTCTCTCTCAAGATACCAACTTTGGAGATCAGTTAAATAGAGCTTCAATGGCTGCACATTCTGCATAATCTCCTTTCTCGGCTATCTTTCTCTTTCTATTGATATCTTTCTTGAATAGTTTTATCAAGACATACAATTCAAGCACCATTACTGTCAGCTATGTTGCCTAACATACTCTTGTGTTCCTCCAGGTAACTTACCTTTTCTCCTCTCATTTTTCATGATAATTTTTTTACAACTCCATATGGATACACCTTGATGATCGAGTTTTGGTGTATAAAACTATATGTTTTTTTCAGCCAAACTCGATCACTCTTCATGCTGCATCCATGCATGCTAGAAATATAAACTAAATAAGAACAAATCATTGGTTCAAATATCACATTTTTCGAGGATCATTGATTCAAATTTTGTTCAGCAGAGCAAGGAGTACTTGTGTAAACGAGATGAGCTTTGTGAAGCTCGATAAGCTCACGAAACAGTACGTTTTTAAAGGAAGTAACTTGCGGTATTATGTAATTTATAGTTATGTATAACGTTAAGAAAATAAATCACTTCTACTCATTGAAAAGCACTAATAATTTTATTCTAACATAATCGCCAACGAGTGAACCTTGATCAGTCTTCACCATATTTTGATAAGCTGAGCTCCAGCCTTAATATATAATCTCGTTTAGACTTGAGCTGAGTAAATGAGTATCAAATTGAGCCGAGCACCGACAATTTTAAGCTTAATTCGACTAGGTATCCGTTACACCCTTGATGAGAAAATGAGAAAACTTTGTGCTTGGGCCTTTGTGCCACAAAATTCAAGCACTAATTTATCATGACTGGGTTGGGCCAATTAACCTAACAAGGCTTTTGAATGGTCCAAGGCCCAATAGAGTACAAATGGGCCGTACCAGAGTGAAACCCATATCCCAGTAAGTAGCTGTTATCCAGTTTCACAACAAAACGGTACTCCCGTTTCAGTCACTCGACTACGTTAACACTGTACACTAAACCAAACACAAATTTTTGAAATTGCAGCGCGAAGAAGAAGAAGAGAAACAGCAAGATAAACCTGGAACCTGATTTCGACGATCTGCGATGGCGTTGCTCTCCTCCTCATCTCAACAGAGATCCGTTGCAGAAACAATCCATATTCGCCGACCACCGGAGGTACTCTACCACCAGGTCCGCCATGGCTAACTCGCTCACTGACTCGGTTTATCCGATCTTCTCTCGAGCCCTAATTTACTCTATTTCTCTGTGTTTACAGAAACGGAGTGTTGAAGGTGAAGAAGAAAGGAGAAATGAGCAGAGTGTCCAATTTCTCCGATCTGATTCACCGTGTGGGGGTCTCGTGCTTGCTCCCCACGCGCCGCAAGTCCGGCGGTGGAAATCGATGCGCCGGAGAAGAGGAAGAAGAGTACGAACACGAGTACGGGTACGATTCGGACAATTTGGGAGGAGGATTTGGGGCTTGGAGTGACCACGATCTGGATCTGGATCTGGAAATGGAGATGCTGATGAACCAAGTGTTCGAGGCGGTTTCGTCGATGAAGAGCGCGTACGTGAGCTTGCAGGACGCGCACAGCCCGTGGGATCCGGAGAGGATGAGGGCGGCTGACGTGGCGGTGGTGGCGGAGCTGAGGAGGCTCGGATTGATGAGGGAGAGGTTCAGGAGGAGCGTCGGCGACGGTAGAAAGGGCGGAAAGGGTGGTGGTGGAGGGGCGGTGGGGGCGCTGAGGGAGGCGGTGGCGCCGTACGAGGCGGCGGTGGAGGAGCTGAGGAGGGAGGTGAAGGCGAGGAACGTGGAGATTGAGAATCTGAAGGAGAAGCTGAAGAGCCTCGCCACAGTCTCCGCCGGCGGCCGGAAGGGGAGATCTCAGTCAAAGAGACGAGTCAGCTGTTGTCACGGTCAAGGTGGGGGTGGCAATTCGTGTTTCTCGTCTTCGTGTAGTGTTGGAAGTTTAGTATTACGTTAATTGGATTAACACGA
>JAYMTK010003618.1:0-12073 GCA_036897405.1 Pelargonium myrrhifolium | reverse complement strand
CAAGACCCCTCAACTCGGGCCTTGGGTTTTCGGGTCTCTTTGGCTTGTGGCCCACACTGACCCTTTGACTAGTCGCCTTGCCACGTGTAGCTAGATTTCTTATTGGTGGAATTTATTCTCGACTTTTTGTGCACCATCAACATGTATTCAAATGTATGGCCTCAAAATATTACAAGCCAACCACGTATGTCCAAAATTCATTAATATATAAAAAATATTTTGGAATTATTATGTACGTATTATGTCAACAAGAAGTGAAGAATCCATTGCACAGCATATAGAATTTTGTGTACTCATCAATCAAACCAAATAAACAAGTGTAAGAAATAGGAAAAGCTAAAATGTTGGTGTCCCATTCCCATGCATGCAGATGCAGCATGCACAATGAGAGTAGTATAAATACTTGTGCTGAACAACATTGTTTGAACACGTAGCACAATATCTTGAAAGAAAGAAAGAAAGAGAAATTAAATATGATTGGGTGGGAGGATGTGTACAAGGTGGTGGTAGCCATGGCACCGCTCTACTTTGCCCTGGTACTCGGCTACTCCTCCGTGAAGTGGTGGCGCATATTCAGCGGCGACCAATGCGACGCCATAAACCGCCTGGTCTGCTACTTCACCCTCCCTCTCTTCACCTTCGAGTTCACCACCCACGTCGACCCTTTCGACTGGAACTACACCTTCATCGGGGCCGACGTCGTTTCCAAGGTTGTGATCGTGGCGGTGCTGGGCATCTGGGCCCAGTGCAGCCCCAAGGGCACGGGCACCCTCTGCTGGTCCATCACATCCTTCTCTCTCTCCACCTTGACCAACTCCCTCGTGGTGGGCGTCCCCCTCATCAAGGCCATGTACGGCCCCATGGGGGTCGATCTCGTTGTCCAGTCCTCCGTCTTTCAGGGCATCGTCTGGCTCACCCTCCTCTTGTTCGTTCTCGAGTTTCGCCGATCGAATTCCGACGTAGATCAGCTCAAGGACTTGGAGGAGGCTCATCAAACTGCTGCTCCTGCTGCTGCTAGGCCGTCTTTCTGGCGCCTGATGATGCAGGTGTGGTCAAAGCTCGCCAGGAACCCTAACTCCTACGCCTGCATTATCGGCATTGCTTGGGCTTTTGCAGCCAATAGGTGGAATTTTGCGATGCCTACCATCATGGAAGGCTCTATTTTGATACTCTCCAGAGCTGGAACAGGAACTGCCATGTTTAGTATGGGTACGTACGTACGTACGTACGTAGTAGTAATTACCTAATTACCTAACAAAATTGAAATAAATGCATCGTATGAATTAATTTGAAATATATATATGTTATTCAGGCATATTCATGGCGCAGCAAGAGAAAGTAGTGGCCTGCGGGACGAACCTGACAGCGTTGGGGATGGTTTTGAGGTTCATAGCAGGACCCACAGCTATGGCGATCGGGTCCATTGCTATGGGTTTGCATGGTGATGTGTTACGGGTTGCTATCATTCAGGTTTGTAAGTTGGTTGATGATGGAATTTCCACTAAAGTTTATTTATTTATTTTTTTTCATCTTCCACTAAAGTAGTCTAATTAAAACAAATTACCAACTTAATTAATTGTTTACTTTAAGAATAAGCTATATAATAATTAAACTATATATTAATGTACGTATGTACGTACTTTTCAGGCAGCATTACCACAATCAATAACATCCTTCATCTTTGCTAAAGAGTATGGGCTTCATGCGGACGTGCTTAGCACTGCGTAAGTTAATTACCTCATATATCCTCTATTACATAACATAACTACTACAGTACTACATAAATATAATTCATTCACAATTCCAATCCTAATCTTTTTGTTTTGTTTTTTTAAATTTGCAGGGTTATTTTTGGCATGATGGTGTCGCTCCCAGTGTTGGTAGCCTATTATGCAATCTTAGAGTTCGTACACTAATATATGATAAATGATTAAATTCACGTATGTACGTACGTACACCATTTTTGAAACAATGGTACCAAGCAAGATCTATTTAGATGAGGTCGAGTCAAAGCTGTAACAAATATATATCAATTTGTTTACTACTTGTAACATCTTACTTACATTCAATCTTTCCAATTAATTAATTATTAATCTCAACAAAATCTCGATCTCACCAAGTCACATCTTATATAATATAATTACACCAACCATTCATTCATTAATGTGCTTAATTCATATTCACCACCACCATCACATTATAGTTCACACTTGGTGGTTGTTCTGTTCGGTGCATCACCTCTCCGAAAGTTCCACGTTGATTTATCTGTTGAGTTCAGTCGAGAATTGTATTTGACAAACTTTCAAAAGTATAAACTCATTAATTATTGATTAAAGAATAATATGCATTTTGATGATAACAAACATCGTGTATATTATTAAATAAACTTTAATTAAAGTTATGCATGCATAAAAAGATTTAATACCATCATATTTTTATGGTCAAATAATTTAAATGAAACTTTGTAAACTTTATACAAAACTCACCATTAATGGCAGAATTTGTCAGCTACAAACTTGTTTCAAGGTTGAACTTAAAAAAATTCACATCTAATTCAAATTTTATCCATTTTTTTTTCGGCGATCAATATAAAAGATATACATGCCTAGTAATTTTTTTTATCAAAACTGAAATGTATTAACCATTGAGATGCGTTATCCAAAGATACATAGACTCGACCCAACAACGGAATCTAATTACGTAACCCGAGAAAACTAACCAACAAGACCAAAGGCCTACCACAACGGACTCATTGGACGCGATACTCACCTTTTGTCTCCACATATCACTCCTCAATCCTAATACTGGAAAAACAACCAACAAAACTAACCCAAAACCAACCAAAAACAAGCATCCACAATAAAGCAAAAAAAAACAAAAACAAAAACAAAATGCAACCAAACTAATAGCAAAAACAAAAAACAAAGACTAAAAAATATTGGAATAAACCACCCAAGAAACCCTCCGCATTTGTTTGTTGCTCCATTTCTCATCCCGCATAGGTGTCCAGCCTATCCTTGACTATCTCTCCATTTTTTTTGTACATTCCCCCGCACCAGCCTCGGCTCCCACCACCGCCCCCGGTGTCCTCTTTTCCCTCTCTTTCTCTTCATCGTTTATTTCACTCCATTGTGGCCTCCTCCAACCGCCGGCCACTGCCGCTACTCGCCGAACCAATCTCACCGGCAGCTTCAGCCCGCTGCCGATAGATCAACAAAACCCAATCTTCGCCCTTGCCTCCAACAACAACAACCCTTTGCTCATCCAACCAGATCCCGCCCCCGCCACAGTCTGCCGCCGACAGAGCAGCAAAACCCACTCTTCACCCTCGCATCTCATAGTAACCCATCTCTGCTCACCAAACCAGATCCCACCGTCGTTAGAATAACCAAACCCTTGCAAAAAGAACTGGCTCGCACCTGCCCAGATCCCGGTCTGCCTTTGTCGCCCAACCCGATCAGTGCGGCTCCCTCCAGAATTCGGCGAACTCTGCTCTCCACCGCCTTAATAGTCTCCTTCGCGTAAAACCATATCTAAGACCCCTTTGAGAGCAAACCTTCAATATCCATCAATTCCTACAGTTTCCTCCACTCCATCGCGAAAAACCCTAGCAACTCATTTACGGCACCTTGGTAGGTCGACCAACTTTTACATGTCTAGTAATTTGTGTGACTATAAACAATTTTCATTTTAAATATGTAAATAAATAATAAAATATTAATTTTTTTAGTGAAGAGGTATCAAATCTGTCAAAACAGTTTTTAAGTTATTTTTAAAGAATTAAATGTTTTTACTCAGACAACTTCAAAATGTAATATATATATTAATGGAAAGTTATATGAGTCTAGTTTCAAATATAACTGACCTTACTTGTTATGGGATTGTCTACAGATAATGGTTGTTTACGTGACAAAATTTCATTATGTCAATTTCAGACAACAATATGTGTTTTGATGATAGATTACGTGAGAACAAAGCATATGTTCTATCAATCTCGGTTCCAACAAAACAGTGTTTACGTTTTCATATTCGTTTGAAAGAGCATTTGTACAAGGAGCAGATTATATATGATGTGATGTTGGGCATATATGTTGTTTGCTTTATATAATATTATGCTGAAAATGTTTCTTGATAATTGGAGGGAACGAACTGGTCCAGGAGGAATAAATACTACAATTATTTTGTAATAATTAAGCACAACCATGCATCTCAGTTTCCTAGCAAGCATATGCCTTGTGTTCACTCAAAATTAGGTTTTGTTTTCTGTGTACAGGAAAACGACTAAATTTGTCGTCGTTTAACAAAAACTTGTGGTGTTACTTGTGAGGGTGTTACGACTTGCGAGATCATACTCAAGAGCTTTTCTTATACGGCATGCAAAAGAATTTGAAGATTCTGATAGGCAAGATGTAGCTAGTGACGATATGAGATTAGATGCCATGATTAAATTAAAAAGCCACCCAATGGAGATTCATATATGCATGCATGAAGTACTACTGTAAACTATTTTATTTTTTTTAGGGTTGTTCTTGGTGCTTCTTTGTTAACATTAATTAGTGCCTCCTTAATTGAGGGGCCACATGCATATATAAGCAAAATCTGCTCTGTAAAAAAAGCATAAAATAGAAAGTTAAAAGAGGCAAGTTCGTACTACTTATTTAAGGAGTTGATTTCTCCATAAGCTTAATGCCTCCCGTGGGATTTGGGTATATAATTTGAAGGAGGAGAGAAAAAATGTAAATGGTCTTTTTGTCCTAATTCCATCTTCAAATCATCTGCTAATTATGATGCAAAGATGACTAATACAATTATACAAAATGCATATTGGATTGACCCAATTTGAAAGAATCTAATTTAAATCTACAATTTTTTTCCAATATAAAATGCATATTGGGTTGACCCAATTTGTTGATAAGGTTGTCTGATTTTGTTATATTTATATTGACTTTTATAAAATACTACATCCGTTTCAAAATAAGTGTCGTTTTAGATTTTAAATTTTGTTTCAAAATAAGTGTCACTTTCTACTTTTAACAAACATATACACATGAGTTTCCCATAATACCTTTTAGTCATGATTTTATTTATTTTGCCTCATATGGAAGATAAAGAATTTTTTTGGTATAACTCCAAAAGTAATGAGTTAGTAATGATGATTTTTATTTCTTTATCTAAGGGCAAACAAGTCATTTAACATATTTCTTTAATATGTGTGAAAATATCTAAAACGACATTTATTTTGAAAATGAGGTACTTCTTATGTTCCAAAATGAGTGTCATGCTTCCCTTAGATTTTTGTATTGAAATGAATGTCTTATTTCTTTTGTTTAGCAAATTAGTTATGCATGGATTTTATACTTATAACCAATTAGTTACCATCTATTAACACAAGATCGTAAAGATAAAAAAGTAAATATATCACACTATCTAACTTTTATTTAATTTTTCTTAAAATGGAAACATAAACATTCATTTTAGAATAAAGAGAGTAATTGTTTATGTCCGAGTCTTTAAGCCTTTTTTTTTTATTTTAAGAAAATAAAACTCAATCTCTTATCTTTATAAGAATAAACACTTTTAGAACCCGTAGCGTGCGTGTTGGGGTAGAGGTGATTGGTGCGGTGGAGTCTGATCCAAAAAATGGAGAGGATGGAGCCAACGTGGGGTTTGGCGACCATTCAGAGGAACCGTGATGTGCTACACCAATGGTGCACGGTGGAGGGAGAATGAGGGTTTTTGTTTTTGTTTCTGCGTTCTGTTTTACAATTTAAGTATTTTTTTTCGTTTGTTTTGCTATGTTTTGGATTCTAGTTTGGTTTCAGGTTTTAATTTTACTAGGTGGATGCTGGTGGGTATCGGGTGCTTCAGGGTTGGGTCCCTAGTATTAGGGTGAATAGCGTTTCGTTGGGATTTAAAATGGTATTCCATCTCATGTCTATGAGACCGTGGGCACAGTCGTGGATTGGTGCTTTTCCGTCTCGGGTTATTTTGTTAGAGCCAATAGGGAGTTTAGTTTGTATCTTATGAACACCGACTATTGATGATTAATACAAATTTACGTTTTTTGTCAAAAAAACCCCACTTTTAGAGCTCGTATATATAAAACAGATATTCAACTTTTTGTTAGCTCATATTACATGATTCAATATAATTGTGATATTTAAGCTAATATGCATAAGATGAAGAGTAATATGAGCATTCTTTAACTGATATAACGTTATATCAGTTGCACTAATAAGGTGGTGACACATCATTTAAAATCATGGATCCGGACAGGTCGCTCCGTTAAGTGAAATTTAATGAAATAGAGTTATATCAGTCAACTGATACATATTTTACTCTAAGATGAATAATATACAACAAAAATTAAACATGTCGACTATTTTATCTATTGAAAATGCTTAATGCTGATTACTTGATAATAAAATTTCATATAATTTTTTTTTTTCAAAATTCTTCCCATCTCATTCCATCCAATGAGATGCAAATACACAAACTCTAGTAAAAGTGTGTATCTTGAACTATTGAGTCATAGGGGACAAAAACTTACATGATGCCACATCACTTTGTAAAACATATTGTACAAAATTTGGGATAAATAGCATTTTTCATTGATATAGATTTTGTTTTTCAATGTTATTAATAATAATTTATGGTCCGGTTGAAAAACTCTCCGAATGAGGTACTACATGAAATGAAACTGATTTTGATGAAAAAATGTTAGTGAAACGAGTACACTTTTTTTTGAAGGAAAATGCAAATGTATTAATTAATAGAGGATGTTATCCTCGTTACAAAATAGACCCCATTACAGACGTCATCAACAACACGAGTCAAGATCAGCGCGAGATCATGACCTCCACGGGATGCGAGATACGATACTCTTAAATTTTCACCCCCCACAATCAATACTCTTCAATCAGATCCTGAGCACCAAGCTGAGAAACTCTTTCGGCTAACCCACCAACCGGCCCTTCAAAACAGCACACTAGAAAACAAACCTAGCAACATATACTGGAAAAAAAACAACAAAACGAGAAACAACTAACCAAATAAAAACATAAAAACACCCTAAAATCCCGACCCTAAGCACCACCAGCTTCAACCGGTCGTCATTCCCTGAACCACTCATGCCGTCGCACCGTCTAGCCCATTCTTAACAAATTCCAACATGCTTTTGGCTACTCATCGATGCCCCCTCCACACCCGTTTCCTTCCGGCCTTCTGCTTCCCCCAAGTGTCTCCTACGTTTAGTGGGAAAGATGGTGTTCATGGTCTCCTCTAATTAACCTCCTGCTCCCAAATCAACTAGCATCTTGGATCCCGTTTCAACCGATTTTAGCGGCAATTGCCAATTGTACGTCTGGATCCACCTATTTACCAGAGCCTTTGTGTTTTTTCCCGCCGTAGCACGCAATTAGGACATGTATGGCCGATCCTTGATCTCATCTCCCATGGTATATGCGACCTTGCAGTCCTGCTCACTATGGCTCATAATACCACATATAAAACAAAAATGCGGGATCTTTTCATACCTGAAATGGGCCTCAAAACTCTAGTCCCTTACCGCACAGATCTTCATCTTCCTCTTGATGGTCTTTCGGACATCCATATCCACCCGAATCGGGCTATATCCTCTACCTCCCTTCTCGTCCCACTCCAAAAGGGTTCGCAGGTACCTTCCTATCCCCTCACAAACCCTAACGGTACATACCCATACAAAAACTCTAGGATCCGGACCCACAACGCTATCTCGTTGATCTCCACTTTGGCCACATTCTCCCTAGGCTTCAAAAAGCGACACAATAGAGTGTTACAATTTACGCCCATGGTCCCCTGTTGAGAACCTTTCGCACGTCCTTTTCATGGTGAAACTCGAACATAAAACGCTGGTCTCCCATCCCTAGCCCCTCATCAGATACCTTCGTAGCCTTAACGCCCTCCAACGCCCGCCAGTGCAGAGCCATCTTTAATTCCATCAAGTTAAGGTTGATCTCTGTCGGAGAAAGAAACCTCCCGACCACCCTTCAACATTTCCGACCCTCCTCTCTCCTCACCTCTTCCAAACTAGGTATTTCGACTCTGACACCCTCCTCCTCTTACAGGCTTAACCGGATCAAATCTGAGATACTTGAGGATGCCATTAACTCTGAAATGAGAAACACGGATAGAAAGAACCAAAAGACCCACCCCCACCCTCTAACTCTCAGATTTCTCTTTCTCTTATACGAAATGGAAACGGAGAAGAGAAATGATGTGTAGTGCATCCTCACCACACCCCCCTTCTTTATGGTCCCTCCACTGCATCCATAACCAATGGAGAATGGAGGAGATCTAGGCCTTATCCTCGGCCCCGCCTCCCTCCATTTGCTGAGAAACCCTAAACAAGCAAAGACCTTCGAACCTTTCTATTTCCAAACGAGTACACTTAATAAAACATTAATTCCAAAGTTAAAATGTAAGTAAAATTTATAAACGGACAAGTGATTTTAACTTTCTAGATTTGAGATGGTGTGTACAAAAATCACGGTCGGATAGGATGAGAATCAACTTCAGATCCAATAGTATTGTTCTTTTTTCTTTTCTTTCTAAAAATAGTTATTAAATACAAAGCAAAATTTGTATTATAAAAAAAAAAATAGTGAGTGAAATACATATAGTAAACTTCTTCTACTTGTTGTTGTTGACTAACAAATAAGTCTGGAAAAGTTTAGGCTGTTTATTTGATTTAGAAAAAAGTTCTAAACAAACATCTACTTTAATTGATTGTACATGATAGAGGCCATCCATCTTTTTTTTTTTTCTTTTTTTGGAAAAAGGATGAATTTAGTCCTTGTACTATCTAGAAAGTTTGGATTTAGTCTCTGAACTTTTAAGTGTTTGAGTTTAGTACACATGTCAGCAAAGTGTATAGATTTAGTCCAAAATACTCCCAAAAGTGTATGAAAATAGGACACGCTGTTAAATTTGTGGACGAAATCCGTCAAAGTTAACTAACGCCGTTAGTTATTAATATTTTAATATTAAAATGATGACGTGACGAATAAAAAAATATTATTATATTATTATAAATGTTTTTTTTATTAAAACTTATTCAAATTGCAAAACAACCCTTCATAAATTTTTCATTTTGCAAAAATGTCCCATCTCCAACAACCCTTTATCTTCTTCGCTTTCTCTTCACCGACGACGAGCGGCGTAGAAGCCAGATCTTAAATCTCTGACGCCACAAGAATCTTCTCTAGATCGATTTTGGCGTGGGGGAGAGAAAACAATGTTAATTTGGCCAGAGATCGTCCATGGCAAGGCCGCTGACGGCGTCGACGTGCTCGATCTGGAGAACATCCGTTGGTGGGTCGAAATTGACGATGACGACTCGTTCTCTTCCAGAGAAAGGAATCATCTCTGCTCCGATCTTTGACCTCCAGATCTACCGTGCCCCAGGTTGCCGGAGTGGTGCAGGTGAAGAGATTGGGGCTCCAGATTTGTCGTGCTCGTGCTTTGTCAGCGTGGCTGCGGGAGCCTCATCCCTGGAGCAATGTGTTCCTTCACTAGTGCGAACGGAAGCAAAGGCGGATACAGTGAACTCCGATGGAAGAGGCTCCAACGATATCGGTGGGTGATCAGGGGTTGCTTTGTGGTGTCTATGATAATTGCCGCTCTGTGTTTTTAATTTTTTTTTAAGGATGAAATTGGGGATGGAGCATCAAATTGGAGATAAATGATTAGACTTGGATGTAAAAAATAAATTTCATTTGGTTAAATTCGAGAATATGAGCGTGGTGGCTGGAGGGGTGGAGCTCAGACGGTTGGAGGGGTGGAACTCCGACGGAAGGATGAGAGGGTTTATTTGCAAAAATGAAAAAAATTTGAGGGGTTATTTTGTAATTTTAACAATTAAAAAATTTATTATAATATAATATTAATTTTTTACTTGCCATGTCATCACTTTAATAATAAAAATTATAACTAACCGTGTCAGTTAAATTTGACGGATTCCGTCAAAAAATTTAACGGCGTGTCCTTTTTTTATACACTTTTGGGACTACTTTGGACTAAATCCATACACTTGCACGACCTTTGGACTAAATCCAAACACTTGAAAGTTCACGGACTAAATCAAAACTTTCCGGATAGTACAAGGACTAAATCCATCATTTTCCTTCTTCTTTTTTAGTTGTAACTGACGGAATCTAAATAAGGAGAAACATAAAAACGCGATAGTTTAGTTGTGAAAAATGCATCCTCTCTCTTATTACCAAAAAAAGATGGTGAAAACCCAAGGGTAGTGGTGTAACTGGTAAGACAAGATTGCGTGAGTGGGAAGAGCTATCGGGTTCGATCCCTACTCAAGACACCCTTGAGTAGAGATGAGAATTTTAACATGTGATCAAATATCGAATGAGGATTAATGTGGGTGACATTAAACGGGTTAAAGGTGCTAGCCGCGAATTTGCGGGCCCACTTACAACACCTCGTGATATTAAACAAAGAAAAAGAGAGTGGAAAGATCATCTCGTATGGGCCATACGACCCATTTACATGATTCACATATAGTCGGTACGTTTGTGTAACATGAAAAGGCTAATTTGGGCTTGTCTTATAAGACTGGTTCTTGGACTTCGCGCCCATTGTCAGAAATTGACTGGTGATTTGAGTAGCGTTGGGCTTAGCCCATAAACTTAAATATTAATGACGGTTTGGGCTCAACCCAACCACTGAGGTCGGTCCGGTCAGGTCACCAATGGATTGTGAAACACTGAACCCAAATTATATGTAGTCTTCGGCTCTTACAAGTTTTAAACCCTTTGGGCCTATTGAGTTAGCCACAGAACCTGTGATGTGACCAATAAGAAAAGAGGAGTTAGGTCTAGCTTTACAAAATTGGAATCAATTGAATCATTGATTTTTAAAATATCAGCCAGTCAAAACTTATAATGACAAGTGAGGTTAAGGTTAGTGTACTCCCAGTTTTTCAAATAACGAACCAAATGCCCGTAATTAGTACTTTATAAACATGACAAAAATGAGGTGAATCCACTTATTTAAGAATAAGTAAGTGGAACACTCGAAATGCCCGTAATTAATCAAGTGGGATTCTCATTTCGGGTTCCTTCGTTCGGGTTTTGGTGCTCTGGAACGACGGGCCCGCTGTGATTTTGTTCTCAGTAGGACGAGTTCATGGGTTGGTTTTCTGTATGGGGCTGGTTTTTTTTCTTTTTTGTTTGGTTCTTTTTGTACTTTTTACCCTGTCGGGTTCTAATAAAAAGTACCGCTTGCCTATTAAAAAAAAATATAAAAAAATTGTAAAAATAATAGGACTAATTAGAGTTTTTAGGGTTAATTTACTGTCACGACCTGTATGTGTGCATGATGAGCGTGTTATAACATGAATAATTAACTGTTTATGTGGTTTTGTGGCTCAAACAAACACGACACGATCACAAAATTACTAAGCTCAAGCACGCTTATTTCATGCCTTTTCTTTTTGTTCATCATAGTTGTCTTCAAATTTGTGTTCAAGATCGATCATGTGATTACTGTCAAATGTTATAAGTATAAATCTCTTCAAAATTACAGTTTTCATTTCACATATACAAAACTCAAAGTCGAGATCTTAAAGAAACTAAACGTCATTTTCCCCCAATCGAATCAATTTCTTTGGTTTAAATTCAAGAAGTGTAATATTCAAATTATTAGTTTTTCATAACCTGGGCATAAAAAAATTAGCAATCTACACTATTTCGGGCCTAATAACTGTAGCCCATGTACAAACTTGGCGCCAAAATTCAAATTTTATGTCATCTGGCTGTTTCCCATTTCACGCAACAGACAGATCAAAGTCGTAGAAGCAAGACTTTGACTTTGTCTCTCACTCTCTACTACACGCGCTCTTGGGCCGTCATAGTACACTACCTCACAGCCAGTAGCTTTAATACTATCACATTTCAAACCCTGAAAACTAACGGTCCAATTTTCCCTTCCCAAGCAACAATATATACATAATTTGCGGTTTTGCACTACATTTTTTTTGCATGTTTGCTAATACTTTCAAGCTATAATAAATTTCAAA
>JAYMTK010003617.1:0-12073 GCA_036897405.1 Pelargonium myrrhifolium | reverse complement strand
GTTTCAATATTTTAATTTCATTCTAGGATAAGCTAGAATGCTCATTCCTTAGGTTGAGATAGGGAATAAATATTCAAGGAAAAGCTAGAATGGGCTTTCCTCTAGGAATGGGCTTTCCTCTAGGAATGGGCTTTCCAGCTATTCCAGCTTGTATCAAACACAGAAAAGGAATAAAAAAGCTGGAATGAGCATTCCAATCCATTCCTTTCTAGCGTATCAAACATAGCTTAAGAGTGTAACCATGAAACCCTAATATAAATATCCCTTAAAACCCTCACAAATCTTTGTATACCAAAATTCAAAAGCGGCAGAGGCAGTGAACTGATCACTACCAAATTCTTTCGGGGAAGAAGATGAAGAAGAAGAAGAGGAAAATAGACTCATTCCCTTCACTTTCACCAATCAAATTAGTAATCTACCAAATATCCCAAGGTTATGATTTATTTATTTATTTAGTTCCAGATTCGGTTTGTTTTGGCTTCATTTGTTTGTTGGATCGTCCTTAATTTACTTAGATACATTCTGATCTTTTGTTAATCATGATATGCAATATAAAAATATATAACTTTGGGTTAGTTGGTTTGCTCTTGCCTTTGTGATTTGGTGTATGCATGTACTTAATTATAAGCTATAAGTATATATTTTTGAATGTGTGAATTCATTATCACAATCTAATAACCATTTTAAGAGTTCATGTAGACCTGATATTAATTTCAAATCTGTTTATTTTATCTGAATATGTTAAGAGAACTTCTTAGTATTAGATTTGTTGAATATCCTTTTTTTTGTTGGCATTTATCACTATATATGTTTGTTTGAGTATAAACATATATTTTGTTTCATGGAATAAACCCGCTGACATTCTTAATTGTCTTTCAAGTACAAATCCACCAAATTAATGCTGTACGGGTTTAGTATTAAGATTTGTTGAATATCCATTTTGAACAGCAACAAACTAATGCCGTTGTTAATTTCCACAGAAGTTGCTCCAATCCTGATTGCTCTTATGATCTGTGTCTATCTGTTGTCGTGATTTGAGACTAAGATCTCAGCCCGGCAATGAAGCAGAGTCAGTCTTCTCAGCAAAGTAGAAACTTGAGGAACCGGACCAATTCTTCTTATGAAAAAACGTCTGGCTTAAAAATGGGTATCTGAAGAAATTGACCATTTCCAGATGTACTGGATGAGAGGTTAATCGGTTATAGTTAGAAATGTGCTTAAACCATCTTCAGGTCTCAGTTTGGAACCAGATGTCATGTTGAGGGCTTTTAGAGGTTCAAAAGCGATACTACAAGAGGATGCACACAACTTTAAAACAATTGATTGCTTGGATTGGTGTGAGGTATGTATCGAAAGGTTTTTCACACTTTTCTCTATGCCGATCTTATTCGTTTTAATACAGTACACTTTTTAGAGGAATTATTTTGAGATGGCCGGTTAGGTTAATATGTCAGTTTCCTTCAGTTGTGTATCTTGTTATTTGAAGAAATAAATTAATCGTTTTACACTAATATTCATAAATTATTTCCATGTATATACGTAGCCATGGATCGCATAATAGTGTTTGTTTCTTTTGCCTTTTGTTTTAAATATATGCATACCATTTCGAGTCATATAAAATATTGTTTGCCCTGAACTTATTATATATGAGATTTGGTTGTATTACATTTGGTTGATCCATAATTACTATCTCATTCCTAATTTGACAATTGCATCACTTACTTGGTTGTAATAGTTTTGGATTTATCATATGAGGAAATTCTCTTACTTAGTTGTACTAAAATTATCTTTATTGTTTGCAAAAACTCTAATAGGACAGTTTTGGAAGATGGATTAAGCACACAGAAGGAAATCACATTATTATCCGTAAGAAGTCAAGTTCGTGTATTCCAGTTTAGTTTCATAATTACTTTGCAGTTAATTGTTCAGTAATCCTTTTTCTGGTTTTCCTATCAGTTTTGGTTTTAGGATGATTTCATTTGTATTTTATTATTAGTACCGTTACTGTGTACACAAATGGTTATACATTCACATTAGCAACTCTTATGGTACTTGCTTATTAAGAAATTATAAGCACATAAAGAACTCTGCAACACATGGATTCAGTAGGAAAACATCTAGAGGTTTAGGTGCATAAACTAATATTTTTGGCTTATATTTGTTTCAGGGAACTCAATACAAGGGCAAGGGATGTTTCTATTTGATATGTTAAACCTCTTGGTCGTATACAAGGATCCAAACGACGTATTGTGCCAATTAATTTCCACTACTTAATTTAAGCTAGCAAGTGATATAGTGTACATTTTCATGTAATCAAATCTGTGGTCAAACTATGTACTAACGAATGCTCGTGTAAACTGTAAAACAAAGGTAATGATATGTAGCGTTTCTTTTTCTGTGTTAAAGGTTGTGTTACTTTTCAGTTATCAAATCTATGTGCATGTGTGTGCGTGTGCTCAGAATGTATGATATACTTTCTTTAATGTCCTAGTTGTTAAGTTTATTAGTTAGACAGAATATGTGATTGTGTATAGTTAGCAGAAGAACATAGAGCTTGAGACATTCTCATGCAAGTTGGGGAATTCAGATGAGCCTTGATGGCTTGAACTTGTCTCAAAATCCAACATCTTCGACACCTGAGCAGCCGCCAAGTGCGCATAACGAACTGGAGCCACTGCAACAAATTGCATCAACCACATATTTAAACACAAACTTTGGTTACTGATGAGATGATGATCAACTGCAATTTTTACTGATAGAAAATGCATTACCTTCTGATATAGCACAAGTGCTTCTCTGGTATCTGCAAACAGACATGTATATAATGAGCAACACACTAACTACACTGAGTTGAAGTAACAAACAAGGATCATTGCATTGTCTACTTACACATAAGACAGTGAATGAATCAGTTCCTCCAGATCGTCAGCCGAAAAACCTATCTCATCTACTAACACATGGTAATGAATTGGCCTCGACGTCCCCTGCAACCAAGTTTAGTACTGTTAGTAACTGATAACATATTTTTCTGTCTTGTAGTATATTGAACTCACTTTGAGCGCCACGTGAGGACACATGTAGAAATCATTGTTTTTCGGGTGACAAACACCATTCTCAGCGATGGTTCCTGGAGGAACGTTATCTTGAGATTTGGTTTGGAAGAATCTTGTGTGGTGTCGTTTCACAGAAATGATCACAGTGAACTTCGGAGACCAGCTCTCATCAAGAAACTTGCAGGCCTGTAACGAACAACAAGAACAAAGATCTCCCCTTCATTACATGTTATCACAACTACAACAATCAACAATAAGTAAATAACATACCTTGATGATCTGATCAAGTTCGATATTCAACACTTGATTGAACTCAGAGTTGCCAACTCCGTCCCTATTTCAAACACAAGATCAACAGCAGTTTCTTGCATTGATCAATGAACAAATCTTGTTATCAGCATTCAATACTTCACCTGAATATTATTATGTGAGACGGCTTCCTTTTCCCGGAACTTGCATAGAAATCTACAAGCAACTCCCTGAGGAGCACACAAAACAAAACAAAACAAAACAAACATTTTTCAAAATATATATTCTCTGATAACATTTTCAATATATCAGAGCAAAAAACTGACCTGAAAATGCCTCCATCCTTGTCTTCGGTCTCTGGCATAAAAAGAGAATCTATCATTTCACTCTTGGGGAGCTGCATTCGAACAGACGCTTTGTAACGAGAAATCAGTGGCCAATGCCTAGAGCTAACCACCTGGAAATATACGTGTTCGATCACTACTTAAACTTACATAACTCAGTTTATAAGAAAATATTGGAACCAAAATGCATAGAAAGATTTTGTCTTACTGCAGCAATGGAGGGCACATGAAATTGGTGTCCGGTGTGCGACACATCCATGCCAAAGATTATGGTAGGAACCTTGGAAAACAAAGGTATATTTCTTGAATGCTCAAAAGCTAACAACGAATTTATACCGCTGAGCTGTTGAGAAGCAACAAAAGTTAGAATCAATGGGAAATAAGGATATAGAGGACATGTAAAGAGCAAAAGTTAGCACAAAACAATGAGTTCATTTACTTTGGCATTAATCTTTAGCACAAGATTTGAAAGGTATTGCTCATTTGCTCTGATTGGTGCAAAACATTGATTGAAAATCCCATAGTCTACAAGGGTCTTCCTTTTCCATGGACCTGTCCATCATAATGTACTTGATTAGATCTACATTGACAAAACATACAAAGATAAAGGGCTAATTGAATTCGAGCGTCGTGAGCTAACCATAAATTCGAGAGGTCTTTTTGTCTGGGAGAAGACAGAGAATAAAGTAGGGAGGATCATCTTTGGGAAATTTTGATTCTATCTGTTCAAACATCTTCTCAACTCGAAGATGGGCTTGAGCTTTTCGGAAACTAGGATTCTCTTGAAAAACTGCCTTGGGAGGATCTATCACCTACAGAAAGTACAACCAAGAAACAATGTTAAGAAGTGTAATACATTTCATAATGCAAAGCTGAAAAGACTCTCAGATACTTAGAACTCACCATTCCTCTGGATTCTCCAACCTTTATCAAACCTTTGTATAGATTGTTCACATCACAATGAGAAGAGAAGTTTACCACAACCCATTTCTTCACCTTTGCAGGATCGAAAAATTTCTACAATAACAGAATTTCTATCAGAACCAAAACAAATATTCAGATCATACTGAAACTGGCACTGCACTTACTTATGGCCATACCTTATTGTTAAAGCTCCACCGCCCGTTTTGATGAATGATTTCCTCCCCATTTCCCACTCTCAGCTGCACAGAAACACACAGTTCATGTACTCATTGTTTATATATCCAAAAGACGAAAAGGCACCAAGAATGTACCCGTGGAGCTGTCAGGACACGGCCCTCAACTTCACTGAAACTATCATTGATTGATACGCCACAAGAGCGCAGTAGAGCATCAGCATTATAGTTGCTGTATTTCAGTGCCTGACAAAATGCGCATATGGGAATCAATGTGTAGAAAATCCAATAAAAAACAGTGTTACAAATTGATTCTTGGGGGATAAACTTACTTCACTCAGAATCTTGATCCTTTCTTGAGGCCTTTGGCTTGATTTTTCTGCTAGAGCAACTCTCTGATGAATGGATAATTCCTTTTTGAAACGTTGTAACGAAACCAACGAACAAAGCTAGATAAATGACAATGAAGCTCCTTTATTACTACTAAAACACGTTTGAGAAGATAGAGAAGAATAACTTTAAATTCCAATTACCTCTATTGGGATGTAAGTAGGATTGTTTGGTTTCCCAACATCAATGCAAGGAAAGTCTGCAGAATAACGCAATGCTATGTGGCGATGATTCACAAAATAATCATACACGGTAATGTTGCTGGATTTAATAACTTGATTATCATGGCCTCTCACTATCCACAAGAACCTACAACAAGTTTGGTAGATCATGAAAATCTATGATATACACGAAGAACACAACATTACAACAGAAGAAGGTATGGATCTTACATCTCCTCTTTGCACACATTTCTACTCAAACCATTGATTTTGTACTCTCTATTAGAAGTAGCCACTTTTATCCTCAAGTTCTTTAGTATTTGCTTTGCCTATTTAAAAATAGAACCTATAACTTACCAATTACCATCACAAAACCACATATAGCTTAAGTTTTTAGTGCAAGTTTTGGTTACCTTTTTCCAGTTAATATTGGAGCAATCTCTTACATTTTGGTTTGCCATCAGAAAATCAGTTACCTGACCAGGCTGTATGATCGTTGTAGTACATACATCTGCACAAGAAAATGGGCAATGAGAGTGATATTGATGACATGACAGTCTGAATGTAAAAAACAGCAATTAGAATACCAAAATTGAGGGATAATCCGCGTTGAGTGGCGCCAAAACTTGAATGGAACCCTTTGCATCCGAGAATGCCTCCTCCCAAGTGCGCGAAGTTCTTAGGCTCATTTTGAAAGAAAGATTGGTTCACAACAAGGCAACCCCTATAAGATCAAGTATTGAAGAGAATACAATCAAATCAAGCTATAGACACAAAGATAGTTTTCGACAAGATTATATATATATATATGTGAACTTACTGTTTTGCTGCATGTTGCCTCAGTATGATGTTCAAGACTGTCAAGACCTCATCACTCATGTGCTCTGATCCTTTATCTTGCAATGCATTTTTAGTACCCTGGATTGGAATTCTTGTCACCAAGCTTATTAACACTCTAAAAGCTCTGGCTGGAGGGCCACACCTTTGCCTCTTTCGGTCTCCATCTTCAGAATCTTCAGTAGCTCTAAACCCATAATTACCCAAGAACACATCAACATGTCAATCAATACATAAAGTCTCTTGATCACTACATAGTTTGAGATAGAGAGCGCGCATTCATGTTACCTATTAGATGACACATTTCCGAGTGCAACGAGGAATTCCAACTTCTTTTGTGGGAGGGAACCAACTGTATACAAGTTCTGGTCCCCATCATAAGCAAAATCCTTGCCATCTAGTTCAGTAGAGTAAGTCTCTTGAACCTTTTCTATAATCCTCCGGCCAAGGCTCTTTCTGTTGACAGCGCGACCATCTTCTTGCAATATGACAACCTGATTCAACAGAGCGAGATCATTATCTATTTGTGAAAATCCTCAAAGAACAAGTTAAAAAAACTGAGAGGGGAAGCTTACATTGTAGCAATAGAAGTGGTCCAAGACATTGGTAACTTCAACTTTGAAATGATTTGCTAGAAGTGAAATCTTTTCGCCTTTTGAGCCCGTGGCAGCGCGCCTATGCATTGGCTCGAGCTTCACTGTCACCATCTTCTTGGTGACTTCAGGCTGAAGCAGTTCTTTTGTGGACTCCATTACTTGCACCTTAAGCAAGAAAACGCGAGTTCAATCAGATTAGCTTTATATTTAGAAACTCAATGCACACAAAACTCATTGGTAAGGCTACAAGAAAAAAGAAGAGGAAATAAACAGAAACCAAACAAAGACACATTGTGGATAACAACCCTTTCAAGAAACTTGCTGTCTGGATTTCTAACAAGTTATGGTTTCAAGAACTCCCCAATGCACAAAATTCTTATAGTATTAACAAATCTCTAAGAAGACAAAACATAAAGTAGAACCTTTGAGAAGAAGCTACTGAAATGGCAAGGGAGTGAACAAACCAAAACCCAATGCCTCAAAGGCAATACATAGAGCCTGTTGAATGGGGGCATTTTGGTAATATTGACAGCTAATGTAAGAGATTTCACACTAAATGAATGCCTAGTCAAAGAGGAAAATGCTAGATGGATAATTATTCACACACATCACCAATATGCTAGTACTTAACAACACATATCACAAGCATGAGTTTGTACTTGTGTCAACTTTTCATTTTGTGCATCAAGAAATGTTTCCATAACTAATCTTAACAAGTGAGTTAATCTATAAACCAGTTAATTAAGTAAAAGTTCAAAAGACAAGTCACTTTTATCAACAAAAGTGAAAACTTCAAGTAACATAGTCTGAAAACTCTTGAAGTTTATTTTTTAATGAAACAACTCTTATTTCTCCATGTGAGAAACAATATACAATACAATCTGTTTACATACAGCTGGAGTGAGAACTGAGAACACAATGAGAAAACAAATAAAAAGAAAAAATACATAATTTTTGTAGTTGTATTTCTAATATTATGCTAACACCTCCTCAAACTCAATGTGATCGACTGGTAGTAAAGACACCAGCTTTATGCATATATTTTATTTAAAACTTCATATAGAAAAACAAGAAGAAGCAGTTTATATTGTATTGCATTTAATAATAATTACAAATGGATTACAAATACATAGGATTATACAAATCATTGTTCATAACTGTTGCGACATATTAAAACACTACACAAGACTGTCATTGACCATAAACCCTATTCTGCAGAATCTGTGTGGCCTACATCCAAGGGATCTTTCTGCTGGATGTCTCTATCTTTTTTCTCCTGAAACTCGGTTTCCAAGTTGAATCCAAACCCACTATCTCTCTCATACGACTCCCCTTCCCAGCGTTCAACATTACCGTTCTTGTCGGCTTTTTGAGGGGCCAAAGAGGGGATGCAATCGTCTCTCAACCCCTCACTAATCCTCTGTTTCTTTCGAGGAGAGGAAGGCCCGGCGGCCAAGGCATCAGGAAGTGCCAGTGACTGAGATGCCATTTCTTTATCTTCACCCACCTCCAACATCTCAGAGGCTTTGAGTGCGCCGCCTAACTTCTGTTGCTCCTCAATTATCTTCTGCAAGTATTTTCCCTGAGCTTCTATTCTCATTTGTAATTGTCTTTGAACCTGAAACATGTGCACCCTGATAACTCAACACAGGACAAAATTCAATTACAGATGCAAACAACAGATCACTTTAGGACAAAGCTCCATTTGTTCATGGAGATGCTAGTTGTCCAAGAAATAAGAAGGCAAGACATAACTGAGGCTATAACCGAAGTTATTTTCCTCAATTCTTAATCCTGTAAACTTAATGATCCTGCCTTTGGTTACGTATCATGCTTCTCACTTGCCACATATACAAATGGTAGAATATATGAAGAAGAATACATTATCTCAACTTCTCATTTGCAAAATACACCTTCATAGGCATTAGAAATTAAGGCACTTATGCATCCACAATATGAATATGATATATGATTCTGATAACTTTGAGGTCCTATTATTTCATCATAGAAACATAAAATATAGTTCTGGTTCAAGATAACCAAATACTTGTATTCACAGAGAAAATATAGAAGTACTTAAAACCACTCATAGGTTACAAACAAAAGAGTTCACTTTTTGTACTGATTAGCTAACAATGGACACGGAAAAGGAAAAGGAAGCCAAGAAATATTTAAGATTAATAACCCACGGCACACTTAAAAGAAGGCTCATATTTTAACTATTTTCTATGAAGTATAGATAAAAGTTTTGTAGCACTAATCATTTCAGAAACTCTCAACTTTTAGTATACTTTCTATATTCTTCATGAGGCGCACATGGGGAGGTTAAAAGTTAAATAAGGCACCATCTCCCTATGAGCAACTAAAAGAAACACGAGTGCATGAAAACAAACCTCAAGCTGTTCATGAAGACGTTTCTGAACTTCCATCTGCATCCTTAGGGCCTCATTAATTTGCACTCCTCTGAGAAACATGGTAACTTGAAATATGTTAGAGTCATTAAATCTGTCAAGAATCAGTGCAAAGGAAAAGAACTGCTCTTGCAAAGTGGTATAATGATTTGGGAGGACACGAGAGTACCCACGGGGAAGAATCCAGGGCGGAGAGATTATCACCAGAACCTCTTTTATCATCATTAGAACCTGTAAGCAATCAAGGATTTCTCCAACCTCAGAATCTCTACTCAAATTCAAAACAAAATGGCAATGCTGAAACAGAAAATAAATAAAAGGAGTGATATTACCATCAGCTGGAGAGTCAGGAAGGTACTTTGCAAGGCGATACTTCTATATAAGAGGTCAATGTAGACATGTCACACTTGAGTTGAAAGATGTCAATATCTATCAACATTAAAAATTAAATACTAGTTACATTACAGAGATATAAATATAACGATCAGATGACTGCACCTGCAAATGGCTTTTTACATGATATATGGTAAGTCCAGGTACTCCCATAACTCTTAGAACACCCTTTGGTGTTGCTCCTGAAACAGAAATTTGCCAATGATGTCAATGGGATACACTATCATAATCTACCTTCCGCAGAATTCCATCACATGAAACACAGTCTTAAAATTCAATTGTGCCACAATCGAATAAAAATAAAAATAAATAAAAACATAAGATTGAGAGCATCCTACCCTTAATCTTCAAATTCAATCACGATTCGTACAGAATAAGACAAAAATTACTTTTTTAAGATTCTAAAGGTCACTTGCTACATGGTATTGATACAGTTGCATTCAAATCCTGAGTTCCTGATCTGAGAACTCAATAAACATTCCACAAGTGCATAATGGGCACACAAAAAAAGTATTCCGTTTGAGCTCACCGTGTAGTCCTCAGATATATTGATCAGGAAAAGGAAAGGATGAAACAAATTGGAACTTTCAAACATATTCTGGCGTCCTCCATCAAATTAGTAAATTAGCTTTCAAAATTTATAGTTACCATGCCAAATCACTTCCACATAGAGGAAACTCCAAAACATCAGCATCTCCTAGGTGGGGGGTTAAAAAGCATTTGCATGTCACAATTGCAACAGGTTAAGGCAACTAGAGAGAAAAAAAATTACTATCGGACATTTCTATTATTTGTATTAAATACTCGAACAGTACCAACACAAAAATCCTGCCTGAAATTCGTTGACAAATTGTTTAAGGATATGACCAAAAGATGAATCATTTTTATATTTATCACATGGAAACACAGTTACAATCACACAGTAACCTGTGCCTCCATCACCAGTGTAAATATCACAAGATATGGTGTCCTAAATCCTAATATCTGATTTAGAATTCGTTTTAACACTTGTATACTATATTTGACAGTACAGGATGTTGTGGAACTGTAGTTCACTCCATTAGAAATTTAATTTGCGATGATCTTTTTTGAAGTATTGTAATGCACTCAAAGTGCAGAAGAAGAATAAGTACATGTCATATAGAAATGGGTATAGAAGGGGGCTCTCATTGCACGACAATCAAAGGTTGAATGATACACACGCAAACAAACAGAAACCAGTGGATGAGATGTAAAATTTCAAGTTTTCACTATAACCATACGCCAAACAAAGTTCAATTTTTTTATTATGGGACGACCATTTATGAGGACTTGAACAACAGCAAATAAGCCATCCTAGTCAGGAAAATGAATGTAGTATAGTCAGCCATTCCTGAACCCATTCGAATAATAAGATACGAATCTGGAATGGGAAAGAACAAACTGAAACCACATCTAAGCCTTCAGTGATTAAAAACTATTGGTAGTATTCCATTCACATGGATTAGGAAATTTATCAAACAAGGTTGCCAATACTATGAAATAAAGCACAATACAACAAGGTCTAGTAATACAAAATAACCAATTTTGCACCCACCAAATCAAAACTAAAGGAACAGAACTGCATAATGACATCACTGAAAGAAAATACCCACTATCTGGTCCACCCAGTTGGGTAATGGCGTCGACGAATCGGTCGTGAAGATCGGAAGTCCAGCGCAACCGCTGCTTCCCAGCTCCTCCGCCACTTCCGGCGGCGGAGGGAGGAGCGGGAGGAGGAGGCGGCGAGTTCTTGGGCGCAGCAGATCCACCCAAAATCGCTGCATGACCGAGCTGGTCAGGTCCTTGACCCCTGTGCGGCACCAAGCTGGCCGTAGAGAATTTCTTGGGATGATACATGTTCCACAAACTACACTCGGCACAACAACAAATTGTAATTGGAATTGAAATTGAATTCCAGAGAAAACCCAGAAACCATGAGATTACAATAGGGACCTGCGAGGAGTGAGTGAAACAGAGAATCAGAGAAGAGGCATTGAATTGACTTAGCAGAGACGATGAGGGAAACGGTGCGTTTAGGGGGTGGAGGAGATGGGACAAGAAAGAAGAGAAGGAGAATCTAATATCTCTGGTTCAGAAGAATTTTAATTTAGGGTTTGGGGATTTGGTTTGCTGTGCTTGTCTTGTTTTTTAGTATTTAATTTAATTTTAAAATGTGAGAAATGAGAATGGAAATTAAGGACGGCCCCATTCTTGGGGAGTCCGGTGGGCGGACCCCACTTTTTTGCTACTTCGTATACGAGGTGGGCCCATGTTCTATTTCTATTTTTGTCATTGGTGGATGTTCAAATTTTTAACGTATTATTTTGGGTAACTACAGTAAACATTCTTGAACTATCGGCTTTTTTTTTTTTCACTCCCAAACTTTGCTTTGAAATTTTAAACACTCTTGAAGTATCAAAAAATCTTTTTGTTAGTTAAATCTAACGAAAAATGTCACTATTTGGTCATGTGCATGTGCCTGACCAATTTATTTTTTGAAATCCCAAAAAAATCCTTCACT
>JAYMTK010003616.1:0-12074 GCA_036897405.1 Pelargonium myrrhifolium | reverse complement strand
CACAAAACCCTCCTACGCGTCTCCGCCCTTCACCTGAACCCTAGATCTCTGCGGCCGAAACCCTAACCCTAACGCACTTGTAACTTCCTACACCTCCTACACGTCTCGCTCTTCCCGCTTAATGATGGTAACTTTGCTTGATGAGGCCGGCGGAAAGCTCCCACCTACACTATTCTCTACTTAGTGAAACCGGTGGCTTAGGGTTTATGTTTTGAGTTTTTACTTTTTTTTATCCTGAACTTTCTATTTTTTTTTTTAATTTGGTTTAAGTTATTTGTTTCAGTAGGTCGCTTACCTCTACGTCAACAATTGATTGTTGTGGATTTGAAGCTTAATCCTTGTTTTTTATTTATTATAATTTATTTCAACTTATCACCGCGAAGTTGTCCGTCATTTTCACACCCACTTTGAATTCTCTTCTCGTCGGAGCTTTAATGATTCCTTTGTCCATCTCCTTCCAAGACTTTGGTGACCCCACAAAACACCGATAAACCACGTGGAAGAGAGCATGGACGATTATGAACGACCCCGAAAATTAGTGATTGATATTATTATTACTATTTCACTTCAAAGTGAACTCTCACCATGTCATCGAGGACGTAGATGTAGTTCTTATGGCATACATGAGCATAGTGAATTGTAAAATAAAAATAGAGCCAAATAGAATGAATTTTTTTTCAAAAATATGTTGTTTTTATTATCATCTGAAACTCATAATCAAATTTATTATTCAATAATTTAGTCAATATAATTTATTTAGCTTAACATATTTTTTTTTAATTTGTGGTTAACTCTTGTGACAATAAAATTAAACTCTAGTTGATGAAATGATGAAAGGGTAGAAGGTTTGTGTCTTTTTCCGCGTCTTTTTTTGTTGTTCGCTAGGGCGGTGGTGGGCGGTGGTGGCTTGGTGTCATATGGCGGTGGTAGACGACAATTGAGGGTACATAGGGGTCTCACCTACTCTGCGTCAAGTAGCGAAATGGACTTGTGGCGCAGCAGATCTGAAGTGAAGTGGTCGGCGTCGAGAGGCTTGGTTTTTGTCTATCAAATCCTCTCTCTGCTCTCTAGGGTTTTTCTTGGTGGCGGAGGAAAAGAGTTGATGAAGGTGGAAACGGTGGTCGAATGTGAGATGGAATCGCTACTGCTCTGCGTCTTGCGATGGTCATGTCTACACGACGGAACTAGTGAGGGAGTGTTGGTGGCAAATCTAGCAGGCGACGGTTTTTGCATCGGCCGACAACGATGTCCACGGCAAAACTCGAAGATGCTCGAACACCACTGGTGTTTGGGAGTTTAGTTGGCAGGGATTCATGACGGTTGGAGCTATAGCGGCGGTATCAGTAGAGGGGGTGGGGGTGGTAGAATCAACGAAGGTGGATGATGGTAGCTTGAGTTTAGTAAGTTAATTGAACACGAACTTGAATGAGCAGGACCGCGAGACAAAATGAGTTTGAGGAGCAAGAGCGTTAGTGGATGTAGCTGACTACGAGACGTGCATTTGATCAGTCGTGGTGTTGGCTTGACTTACAAATGACTCATATCTTTAGTTTGCTTTCCTAGTTATGTGTCTTGATTTATTAGTTTGGAATTTGTTTACTGGCCTAGTTGGTTAACTGTTGATCCTTTTTGTTGGGGTGAGGTACCACTTAGTAATGGTTCTCTCAGCGTTGTGGCTGATCTTAAGTGACGCTAGGTAGAAGGTTTTATAGAGTTTTCCCACGGCTCGAACCGTTTGTTCGTCGCAGGAGTAGATAAGAGTTGGTTTTCTAACATCTCATGTATTTTGAATCTTATCCATGAATGCTAGTATTTTTCGCAATAAAAAAAAAAAAAAACTCCTATGACAATAATGATATTATTAGGGAAATACTATTTCCACAACCAATATAGCTGCTTCCACACCCTCAAGTTTAATATTTTATCATTTGACTAAATTACCCTCACATCAAAATTACCCTCAGGTCCTTTCCATTCATGCTGCTCACATCTCTCAAACTCATTTCTATTTTTTTAGTTTAAACCATGGAGTTTCATAGTGGGCCTGCCTTTTTGGCGGTTAACTCATCTCTATTTTTCTTCTCCTTTAAACAACCCAAATTCTCATCTCCTATGTAATACGGACTACAGTCATCTTGTAATTATAACAAACATCAAAATCAAAAACCACACAAACTAATTACTAAAGCAAGAAGTTAAATACTCAAAGAACGAATATTATTCATAAACTCCTTGTTTGATTATTATTTACAAGTGTTTTGAAAAACATATATCAATAATTTAAAATCAAAAAGTTTTGGATTGTGACGTTGTTATCATTGTTGAGAACTAGAGGGAAGAACAAAGAAGAAGGAAAAAATTGCGTAGTTTTGAGTATCCGACTCGCATTAAGCAAGTCAATTCTTCTCCATTTTACGCTTCTTGTAATATCAAGTTATAATTGTTTGGATCTAAATAAAGTGCTATGAGCTTATAAATTTATTAAATGAGTATATATGTAGTATACATAATGAGTTAACATAATCGATCTATGATGCACAAACACTCTCGTTTTCTCAACGTACCCATGTTTGATACATGGACAGTCTTCGGATATATGTCCTCCAAGATTTTAAGAATTTTGTAATCAATTAATTAAATGTATTCAACATTCTAAAACACATCGACAAACATGATTTGATGTAACATATATGCATTAATATTTAATATACCAAATATAAAATACCATTTATTATTATTAGACTTATTCTTAGCTTATCGTGTCTATGATTTTATAAAAATGGCATGTCTTTGTATTCATGTCGTGTATCATATCTCGTATCCATGTCTATTCAACATAAGACATACTTTCATTGCTTTTATTTAATTTAGACCAAAAACTTTATAATTGTTTAACCTTTCTATTTTTTAATTTTTTCTTGTTGAATGAATTTTGATAATTGTTTTTCACGTTCCTCTAAATTATTGTGTCGAGCTTTTCATTGCATCAACTAAAGTTCGTAGTTGGTTGAGAGTGAATATTGTTGTGTGCCGACTATTAGCTAATTTGATTCAAACTAAATTTGATTAACTAATTTTAGACTTTTGATATTTTTTTTTATTGTGATTTAACTGACTCTGTTAGGATAGTTGACGGAAGGGACTAACGGAAAACAAAACAAAGATAAGAGGGACCGTGAAAGAACGAAATGAAGTTAAGAGACTAAAGTGAAACAAAATGGATAGTTCAGGAACTAAATATGATATTTCTCCTAGAATAAATTGGCAGTAATAATTTTAAACTTTAATGTATATCAGTTGCACTAATAAGATGATGATACCTCATTTAAAATCATGATCCGGACGGGTCGCTTCGCTCCCTCAAATTCACTTGAATGTGTATAAGTGATTTTAAATGAGGTGTCATCACCTCATTCATTGGTTTTGTTAAGTTGCAACTTATATAACTTTTTATCAGTCAATTGATATACATTTTACCCATTATTTATGCGTATAATAAAGAAATAAAGACAAATAAATTAATTAGGCATGACTTATTTTCAACCATTGATACCTCTGGTTTTTATCCAAATACAGTGTTTGGGTACCGAACAAAACCATCGCTCCTTTTCTTTAGGAGATAAGTACAGAAACGAAAATGACCCCACAATTTTCTCGGAAAAATCAAACTCCCCTCTCCAACATTTCCACAGATAAAAACCTTTTTATTTTTATTTTTATTATATACATTTATCATCAATATCAATAAAATCTAACCGTACTATCCAATCCTTCCGTTTCTATTTTCACATCCTGATGTCGTGGAATCATATCAATCATTTCAATGGTCTGTTTATGTGAATTTTATTTCCATAACCGATAAATTTATCGAGCCAAGAACACTGGTCGGGTTCAGTTTGATTGAGTTGTTCATCGGGAGCTGGTCGGAATCTCTCCGTGTTGCATCTCTGGGTTGAGTTTGGGGCTCTAATTTCTGTTGCTGCTGTACTGAGGAGCGATGACGCTGACTTTAGAATCGCTGCCGGGAAGTTCTGGGTATTTGGATGCGTTCCCGAACCGGAGGATGTCGCTGTTTAAGAACCCGTATGTTATGAGCTTGACTGCGATCGCCGGAATCGGCGGTCTCCTCTTCGGCTACGACACAGGTACCCGATTTGTACCATTTTTTAATATAATATTATGTGAACTGTTTTAGGATAAAGTTTTGATTTTTATGTACTCATTCTAAGCAATTGGATATGCAACTAGCTCACTCATGAACGATTTGATGTGTAATATTGATGTTAACATCAAGCAATGGCCTATTTCTCTGTTTTTGATTGACAAAACAATTTTGCTGGTTTTGCAAAAGGCCAGATACATGCTCCTTCACTGATTCCTTGATGGCCATGACCTTGGAGTAATTTTTTTACTGCATGTGCTAGTTTACTGTTTAATTTAATTTTGCAGTATTTGTCTCTGGGAATGTTTGGTTAATTATGTCTGTCTTGGTGACTGGAAATTTGAAATCTAGGTGGTCAAACCTTGAAGAGTGAACAACATGAAATGACTTTAGTTATTGTAGTTGTCCTGTTCTAGTACTACGATAATCAAAATATATAGGCAACATGAGGCTTTTTTGCAGCATCATTTGTTCATTGGCTGTTGTTGTTTGAATTTTTAATACTTTGGAGTTGCATACAGCCGCTCATCAGCTTCCCTGTCCACACTTACTTGATCCCCATTAGCAGTAAAGAATTTATGCTGTTGATTTGAGATGAATGTAGTTTATTTGGGCTCAGTAGTCAGTTCTTGGTCTTTTGATTTTCTATGTGAAAATGTGAATTGCAGGTGTCATATCAGGGGCCCTTCTGTATATTAAAGATGATTTTGAGTCGGTTAAGCAGAGTAGTTTCCTACAGGTACAAATATTACAAGTATAGTATACCCTGATTTGGTTTATGACATAGCGAAGAGAAGTTAAGTGAAGCAATTCATTTATCATGATTGGACAAAGAGAGAAAAGGTGGCGATGATTGGTTAATGGGTAATGACTTCAACCTCTTTTGAACATTCTCATTCCTTATCTTTAAATTGGCAGGAAACAATTGTCAGTATGGCCATAGTTGGTGCCATTATTGGGGCTGCATTTGGTGGGTGGATAAATGATGCTTACGGACGTAAGAAAGCTACCCTTATAGCAGATGTTGTCTTTGCAGCGGGATCAGCTGTCATGGCAGCGGCACCAGATCCTTATGTTCTTATACTAGGCCGATTATTGGTTGGTCTTGGTGTGGGTTTGGCATCTGTTACTGCTCCAGTATATATTGCAGAAGCATCCCCATCCGAAATAAGGGGAGGATTAGTGAGCACAAATGTACTTATGATTACTGGTGGACAATTTCTTTCCTACCTTGTAAATCTTGCTTTTACAGAGGTCAGCTCATCTTTCTTTGTCATTTCATTTACTTCTGCAGATCTTAATGAGAGACCGCTTGATATCCTCCTGAGGAAAGATTCCTATATGGAAGATAAAATGGTACCAAGATTATCGTGCTATTGGCGCTACTATTATGTTTTTGAGGGTTTTTGTATGCTTGATGAGGCCAAGTGAAATTAGTGGAGGCTTTATTTTTATCTACCATAATGCTAAAACCTAAAATAAACTGTTGTTTTGTATTTCCCTTTTTTAGCGGTATGTTTTCTAGAGCTCATAGGATTATCATTAAATAATGTTAATTAGTATCTGAATTTTCGTACAATGCTAATCGAACATAAACTTTGTGAGGGGATAAAGACAACTTAAAAACTGGTTTCATCTCGTCTGCTTAAAGTAAATTTGATATTTACCGAATTCATATATAACCTAGCCAGAATTTAGGATGTGAAGGAATGGTCCTATCTTAAGATTAAAGTTTCCATGGTTATGATGTTCTTGGGGTTGATGGAAGGGAAAGTTGGATGAAGGTCATGGTTTGAATGGTCATAAGTATTGTCTGTTAAAATCTCCTAACATGTCAATGCTTGGGTAGGTTCCAGGAACCTGGCGATGGATGCTCGGAGTTTCAGGTGTGCCAGCTGTTGTTCAGTTTTGCCTCATGCTCTTTATGCCAGAGTCTCCCAGATGGCTATTTATGAAGGTACAACTGCCTTTTAGAAATTTTTACGAAGCCATTTTTTCCTCAATATATATGCTTGTCCTTTCACACTTGTGTCTTATTAACACCTTGCATCTTTATATACAGAATGAGAAAGCTAAAGCAATTGCAGTGCTTTCTAAAATTTATGACCTTGATCGGTTAGACGATGAAATAGACTATTATTCTACTACACTAGAGGAAGAGCGGCAGAAAAAGCTTTCTATCAGATATTCAGATGTCTTTAAATCAAAAGAAATCAGGCTTGCATTCCTGGCTGGGGGTGGACTTCAGGTAGGATTTTCTTCCACTATAAGTACTGTTGTACGCTCAAATAAGCGCCATCCAAACCAGACACTATCTTGGCCTAAATGCCATCTTCCGTTTACTAATCCCTTCGTCCAAAATAATTGACCACTTCCTATTTTGATTAGTTAGCTATGTGAATGACCAACAATATTTCTTAAGATAAGTTAGTTAGAACTCGTTGAGTTTGTTATAACAAGATCACGTGGGAGTACAGGGGGATAATTTAACTCTAACTAATTCGTCCTTAATCTTCACAAAATAAAAATGAAAGCAGACAATTATTTTGGGACGGTAGGAGTATTATATTTCTTTTTTACTATTGACTGGGCATCCATGCAGTTACCTAAAGAGTTTGCTTGAAAACCTCAGTTTTTAAAAGACAATATTGGTTTTTCTTTTAAAGTGGTAAGGCTTTATCGTCTTATTATTCCTTTTGTGTAACTAATTTTGTTGGCAGATACCCGTCATCATTTAGTTTAGAAATCTGCTCCCTTTTAGGCACAGTTTTGATACAATTAATACTAACTTCTACTAGTGAAAAAGGGTGTTTCAAAAAATATTAGCAGCATTTTAGTATTGGAGAAATAATAAGATCCAATGTTATATGAAGTATATTTTTTTTTTTTTGTGTTTGTCATTTTTGGATCTTCCTTCCAATATTGTAGGGTAGGGGTAGATCATACGCTGATGTTACGTATCTGGTTTAAACGTGTATTTAAAAATCTCAGTTTCGACTTTCAGACAAAATAGCAAGTTTGTCTACACCAAATATAAAATGGGGGTTGTCTCTTGAATTCCCTACATTTTTAGCTATCAGCTTCTATCTAAGTTTATCTGTCATTTTCTGGATGTTTTAAAGATAAAGTTCACTTGGCGACTAAACAAACTGCTTGTAAACAAATTAGACGAGAAATCTCACTCTGAATGGAAGTACTTTGTCATTTATATCAGTTCCATAATTGTGTAGCGACATGCATGCAGGCATTTCAGCAGTTTGTTGGTATCAACACTGTCATGTACTACAGCCCAACGATTGTCCAGATGGCTGGTTTCCATTCAAATAAATTAGCAATTCTTCTGTCCCTTATCGTAGCTGCGATGAATGCAGCTGGAACAGTTCTCGGTATTTATCTAATTGATAATTTTGGGCGGCTAAAATTGGCTTTAACAAGCTTGATTGGTGTTCTTGTATCCCTTCTCATCCTCTCCGTGGCATTCTTTGCCGAATCAGCTGATTCTAGCAATGGACTGTATGGTTGGATTGCAGTCATAGGTTTAGCTCTGTACATTGCTTTCTTTGCACCTGGAATGGGACCTGTTCCATGGACAGTGAACTCGGAAATATACCCCGAGTCATACCGAGGGACGTGCGGGGGCATGTCAGCAACGGTTAATTGGGTTTCAAATCTGATAGTGGCGCAGACATTTCTTTCCATCGTTGATGCTGTCGGGACTGGCGCAACTTTCTTGATTCTTGCTGGCATTGCTGTGCTCGCAATCGTGTTTGTGGTGACATTTGTGCCGGAGACTCAGGGATTGACCTTTGAGGAAGTAGAGGTGATATGGAAGGAGAGGGCTAGAGGCAATGAATATGGAAGAGAAGGCCTTCTTGAGGTGGGAAATGATTCCTAACTGTATATGGTATGTTGAGCTGATTTGATCAGATCTGGCAAGTTAATTTAGGTCTGAAACTGCGAAAGCAAGGCCTCTGGACTCTTGAAACTTAAGAGGTCTGTTATTTGATTGAATGCTTGTTTGTTTCCTCCATCATTTTAGCCTAGAAGGAACTTGTTACTTTTAGGTTGCCATTGAATTAATTTTTTCTATGGAAATGAGAATCTAATAATGTAAAGGACCATGTTATTCCCCCTCCAAAAATATGACTGTTTTTGTGTGTGCGCCTGCGCGCAAAAATTGGTGATAATTTGATTGGTCGCTCGTAAGATTAAGGACACGATCCTATCGTCGAATCACATAAATATTACTAGTGATTTAACTCAACTCACCGTTTCTGATTACTCTACTGTCTTGTTCATTCTGTTGTTCAGCCGAGTTTATTAAGAACAAAGTTTTTTTCAAAATTAAAAGCGAAATAACAGTTTCCGGCATGGTAATTCTAACTTGGTTGCTAGCTCTTGTGGCTCAACTAAAGTCACAAAGCCACAAGGTGTGGCGCAGTTGGTAAATCCAACTGCGTAAGTGGTGAGCTCTTAGGATCGATCCCTATTGCACCCACCTTTTGTGGTGGGGGTGTAAGAGACCATTTTTGGTGCAGTCAGGTGCCTAAAGCCCTAGGCTAGGTAGAGAGACGAAGTCTCACTCCTGAACAACGGTCCCTCCCTGTAAATATAAGGGTACCAGTGCCGTTGCAAGACAGGATTTTGACACTTGTCTGTATCAAGAAAAAACTAAAAAGTCACAAACAAGCTCACATTTGAGACTCCCTACAAGAGCAGGAAATCAATTCAAAATAGTAGTACTACATGAAAGAGAGTAAAATCGAAAAAATGGAATTATCCTTGATTCCAAAACCATCCATAAAGGTAGAAACAAAATTCAACTGAGGAAACATGAACAAAAATGCATAAATGTCTAAGAGCATACCCATGTCCTCCCCTCTGGCAATGCAGTATTTTATTATCAACTTTCAACCCAATTAATTTGAAAAGTTCATACCACATTCATAAAAAAGATGTGACCAATATCACAAAACAAAACAATATGGAGCAATGATAAGCAAAACTGATACTAGTTAAAATCAAGCCCTAAAAAAAGAAAAACCTTCCATTCAAGAACTAGAACACAATGACAAGAGATAATTGCCAATCAGTAATGCCGTACATACAATCATTTATTCTTGTGAATGATTAGAACTACTTGGTGTTTGGCACAAACCGAGATGTAATTATGCAGAATTAACCATCATAAACTAGAGGATTGTCCAGATCATCATC
Organism: Pelargonium myrrhifolium; assembly: GCA_036897405.1. Classification (NCBI taxonomy): domain Eukaryota; kingdom Viridiplantae; phylum Streptophyta; class Magnoliopsida; order Geraniales; family Geraniaceae; genus Pelargonium; species Pelargonium myrrhifolium. Next base: position 2,695 of record JAYMTK010003616.1, on the reverse strand, counting down.
CTCTTCAGTACCTAACTCTGAACATGCCTCTTTGTAAGTATACATCCATGCAAAAATGGCAAAAACTCCTAAATTGGCCGCGCTCAGTATTGCCAATGTCCAGTACAAATAGTCCAGACGACTCGTTTTTATTGTATCCCCAAACCAACCATCACTGCTCACCATTTGTGCTACATACACAGCTAACACACTCAACGTGGTTCCCACACCAAAACTAACATCTGTAAACAACCCCGCGTACTTTTGCATCCTCCTAGGTAGTTGATCGCCGAAAAATCCTTTGATTCCGCTATGAGAATTCCCATAGACATAACCAAGAAACGAAAACTGCGAAACCAGCCAAATGATGCTCATGGAACCATGTTTCTTGATGTCAGCAACCCTTTTTAACTCCACCAGGGCAGCAATTACACAACAGAGGATTGAGAGCAAGGCACTGTTTCCTATATCTTTAACAGGAATGTACTTCTTCATGATGCTCAGCTCCGGATCTTGTCGCTGTTTTTTGTATCTTGCCGTGGCTGCATTCATACTTGTAGTGAAGGATGCATAAAGGGCTGGAACCGGCATAGGCGCCAAGCCAAATACCTTTGTGCTCATGCTTTCAGCTTGCTCAACGATGTAAGTGCTCCCAATCGAATTCACGAGGCCAGGCATCAGAAATGCATGTGATCCATATTGGTATCATTCCAATCAATATTCTCCAACTTTTTGTGCCCTCCTCATTCTCCTCTTCATCTTCATCGGGTTGATGATTATCAGGGATGAGTATTGATCTGTAGCCTCTTAGTAACTTGTATGATACGAAGAACATTATGAGCGAAGGAACACCAAATAGTATTTTCCAAGAAGATAGAAATGGTAGCACTACATTTCCAGTGAGAAGTAGCACCAAACCTATGAGATACAACACCATCATCTCCCAATTCAATGTGTTCTCTTCGTATGCTTCTGCTGCGCGCTTGTAGTATTTGTCCTGTCTGTCGTGAAAGGGCTGGAATGTAACGCTGGTGCCCGCCTTGCCAAAAGCACATAGAAACAATGCAATGTAGAAATGTTTGTTCTCTGAATTGCCAGTTTGTGAAAGAGATATACTCCAAAGAAGACTCAATCCCTACAAAATGGAATGATTCTTTAATTAATTTGTCAATTACTAATTATGTGTATTCAAATTCTTGACATAAATAAAGATTGTATAGATCAGTGACTTACAGTTGCATATGTTAGAGAGGATAGGAGTGTTGTGAAGTAGAGGCCAGGCCAAGTATTCATGAAGATGGTGACCAAAACAGATAAAAAAGCAGAAGAGGCATCAAAGAGATTGACAGTTGCAGCAGCATGGATTAGAGTTTGTTTGCGAACCTCAGTTAAGTATGAGCATACTGACTCAGGAGCAGGTCTGATCATATATGCACAATCAAAATATGTTAAAAAGTGATCATATATGTTATGTGCTAATAATAGATATAAAACATGCGTACATACCCCATATAAAATATGTTATTCTCTTTGCATTCCTTAGAGATGTGTCTGTCTGCTCACAAAAATCAATAAACAACAACAATAATCACCCTTGTGTCCTATATATAATCCAAACATATTGAAGAACAAGAATCAAATTCTTGTTCCTACTTCCTACACAAATTTAAATGCAATTCGTACGTAGTAGAAACATTTACACAATAAATTACCTCAGTGGAGAGTGACATGTCTCTGTAGTGTAGAAGAACTGAATGAGAGACCAATTGCCAAAATAAAGGAAGCTGATGAACTATATATACATGTATATGCTGAAGATGATCTTTCTTTAGTTGGGTGTTATATGGAGGTTTCCTATAGTCAACTTAATGATTTTTTGTCTCTAAGTCTTCATATATGCTATAGTTTATTACACAGTAGTTTTAAGGATCCATGAAGATGTGTTTCAGTCTTTCTTTAGTGTGTAAAAGGTAGCCTTCCGACTCGGGGACATGCAACTTTTTTGTTTTCTAGTTTTCATGTGGTTGGTAAATATCTTCATTACAAGCAACACATTTCTTTTCATTTTCTTGAAAATAATTGTATTATAATGTTTTGGCATTATACTCTGCTTTAGATTCCTAGTTATACAAGAGCATCAACATTAAAGTGATTTCAATATGTTTATTACATTTTTATCTATCACATGCTATAATATTATCAGTTAATTATAAATTAATCATTAGGTTTCTTTAAAAGGCCCGAACCTCTTAAAAAATTTTCACGGATGCAAACTCGTCTATGCACAATGCGTCTAAACTTGAGGCTTTGTTCACGTATGCCTAACCAAGTCCTCACCCATTCACTTACTACTTGCCCAACTCCAAGTAATTTTGTTCCCACACCACCCCAAAATATATATATATATATATAAAAAGAATAAATAACAAATGAGGACATAATATTCACAGTCCCAACATCTACTTACAAGAGTAAGAACAACAGCTATAAATGAGATACTAGCTAAGAGCAATTCATGATTAGGATGAACAAATCCATCAGTTCATTTTATAGTAGTAATTGGAATCATTTTCGCAATGAATTCGAATTACTCCATCATCTCAAAATGAGTTTTTGTTTTATTTGTTTAAAATTTGTCACCATATAAGTTCATTTTTTTTCTTCAGTAAGTTAGTTAAATATGAATTATTAATAATATTTTTATAAAAATTAATTA
>JAYMTK010003615.1:0-12075 GCA_036897405.1 Pelargonium myrrhifolium | reverse complement strand
GGTTCGGGTCCGGGCCGGGCCGGTCCGGTCCACCCGGTCCGGTCTAAAATGGACAGCCCTAGATTCATCCACTTGCAACCACATTAGAGTTTATCATGTTAATTTAACGCATTAATTAGTTCTTTTTGAATAACGTACTATAATCAATGTGAAAAGTGGACAAAAAAAGTGATTAATTTATTTGAAGGTATGTATGAGTAAGTACTCCAATATTTCATAACAAATTATTTTTTTTTGATAAAATATTTCATAACAAATTATTGTACAGATTCAATCCTAAATTAATTTTCTGAGTATTAGTTACTTACACATTGAGTCCAACTAATTAAATTGAAAATTTGAATAACCAACGGTAATATAACGTAATAGTAGCCACGTGGCAGCTCACATAATATTCCCGCCAAACTAAAAATAAAAATTAAGAATTAAGAATACAGCTCATTGCCACGTACGCTACAATCCAAGCACATTATTTAAAAAACAAATTAAATAATTAACACGCGATATAAAGTAATAATAAAAACACACCCATTACGCGCCAGCGTGTATTACTCTCGCACGAAACAAACACAGATCCAGAAACGCATATTTAAATACAAGTGGCTGTGATATGCACGCGCAGTGATCTCGAGTGGGTTGATGCGAACGCTCTGATCAGACACCTCGTCTGAGGGCAAATTGGCTATTGGCTGAGCCGCGAAAACTTTCGCGATTCAAAAAGACTTTTTTTTTCCTGAGAAAATGTAATGGGAACTGAGGAAGATGAATGGTCGACCCTAATAATGCGAGTTGGCAAAATTGACCCTACATTTTATATATAATTGCAACTGCCCACCAGTTTCTTGGGTTGAGAGGCAGCTATTTCCTTGTATTTTCCATATTGTCCTGTAGTTTTCTTTATTTACATTTGTTGCCTACATAGTTTAGTTACTATCATCTCAATCATAACTGGCAAAGGGTCGGGTCGGGTTCGAGTTGAAAACATCCTACCTCGCCCCCTATAGGGTCTTTAGGTAGGTCGGGTTAGACCGACACCCATAAGATCAAGTGGTTTAAGGCACTTTGATATTCTCTCAGAGGTCTCATGTTCAAATCCCATCAGAACCATCAAAGGTGTTGGTATTGCTGATAAAAAAAGGGTTAAGGTCACTCAACGGGGTTTGGGCATAAAATACTGGGTATACCCGACCTGACCCTAACAAGACATTTATTTTTATTTTAAGGTTATAAAATCAAACCCGAACCCGATATTTTTTAGGGTTGGATTGCGGGTACCCGCAGGTACGAGTTCATTTTGCCAACTCTAAATCACATCAATTTTATTGATTTATGGCTATTCATTTAAGTATTTTTCAAGCAAATTTTTAAAAAATTAGGACACGTTAGTTATTTTCAATTTATGATTCATGCGTTCGTTTTCGTTTTTTTTTTTTGAAAAGACATATGTGAAATTAAAAAAAAAATCTCGTTTATGAAAGAATTGAAATATTCAGAAATTGGGGTAATTCAAATTTCATGAAGACAATTTCCGACAATCAAATTGATAACATTTCAATTTACCTTTCATAAAAGTTAAACGAACGACCACTTACAATATTCCAATTCAAACGAAAACTCCCTAAAATGGTATTTATACATTTTTATAATTTAAACATTTAAACTAAGTTTATGGTGATTTGATAACCTAAAAGAAAATGGTAATTGTTGTGACATAGTTTTGCTTGGGTGGCATTAATTTTCTTTGATGCCACATATTTTATTTCATAAATTAAAATGGCATAGAAATTGATAAATCAAAGACCATTTTGATAAACTTTCTATCCGATAGCATGATCTTTATTTGTAGAAGCATGCATATCGTAGTAGAACCAATTTTTTTTCGAGATGACAATTACAATTTTGGACTGGAATTATAAAGATAATCGAGTTCATAACGAACCAAGAAGAAATTCAAATTTTTGGAGTAGAATGAGTGTATATTTTCGATCCAATCAAATACATACTTGTGATCAAATGAGATTTTAATTGGATTCAATTTCAAACGCACGTGAATTCAATTACAGATTGCTAACTCTAGGAAACTTTGATTTTTTATTTATTGATAGAGAATCACATTTTTGATGATTCTTTTTTTTAAAAAAAAAAATTAAGATATGTGAATTTGAAGTGAAACTAACTCTAATAATTGAGATAATTGGATTTAAAACATTAAATATTTTAAATAATTAATTTCATAAAACTACCTCTAGTTGTTTCTATACCCAAAAGCAAAAACTATCAACTTGTAGGGGTTCAAAACTAAATATAGCAAATATAGCACCACGACAGCAAAAACTTCTCATAACAGTAGAGAGGCGTGGTTGCCAGAAGGGGTATTTTGGGAAATTAAAATTGAAGGAAGGCTTATCTTTCTCTCTCATCCTCTGTTTCGCCTTCTTCCAGTAAAGAAACCGACCTAATCGCAGCCCATTTGTTCCAATCCCGCAATTCCAATCGTCAACCACCACCAAAAACCCTAATTTTTCAATTTTCTCGCGTTCACACACCCTAGCCCCAATTACGCGCATTCGTATTTTTGTGGGTTTTCGTATTTTTTTGGCTTTGAATCCATCCAAATCAAACCACGCATGTGCATGCAATTGTTTATGTTTGCTCCTTGATTTGTGCTGTTTCGATTCCGATCTCAATCTGGGTTTCTGAAGATTTTTTTTGGGTTCGGGTCGATCTGCGTGCTCCAATGGCGAACGGCACCGATTCGGACGAGTTCGTGGTGCTATCTCAGGTAAGGTCGGGTCACAAGCGCGAGTTCGCTTTTGCAATGAAGGCTCGGTCGGAGATTTCTGGCTCTCTGGGTCGTACTCGGAGCAGGAAGCCTCTCAAGAATGGTGTCTCCGGGGATTCGCGTAACAAGCGGTTGAAGAAAACCCCTAATTCGATGGAGAAGGACGAGAAAGCGAGCGATAAGGTCATTGTCGCTGAAGATGTGGCTGATTTGATGAGCGAAGAGGAGGCTAAGAGCGATGTGGTGGATATTAACAGCGATGATGAGAGGAAGGGTCGTGTGGGAGGATTAGAGAGCGATAATGGATCGAAGGAAGAGGAAACGATGGACGATGTGGTGGAGCCTGTGACCAAAGAGCCTCCAAAGGAGGAACCAGAGAGTTTTATTAATGGGGATTTGAAGAAAAATGAAAATGAGGATATGGTAGAGAGTTTAGTGCCAGAGAAGCCTTTTAGGCGATTCACTCGTTCTGCTTCGGTTGTAGAGTTTACCGAGGGGGATCCAATGAGTTCAATCAAGGAGGACTTGAAAGCGGACTCGAAGACAAATGAAAATGAGGCCATTGTGGCGGGCAAAGTGCCAGAGACGCCTTCGAGACGGTTTACTCGTTCCGCATTGACCTTAGAGTCTCCTAAGGAGGACCCGAAAAGTTCAATTAAGGAGGACTTGAGGACGGAGTTGAAGACAAATGAAAATGAAGGCATTGTTGAGGGCAAAGTGCCAGAGACGCCTTCGAGGCGGTTCACTCGTTCTGCATTGACTGTGGAGCCTCCTAAGGAGGATACGAAAAGTGCAAGCAATGAGGACTTGAAGAAGAATGAAAATGAGGGTATTGTAGAGAGTGTAGTGCCAGAGATGCCTTTGAGGCGGTTTACTCGTTCTGCATTGAAACCGAAAGAGGAGGTGATTGAAAAACCGAAGAAGAATGTGCCTAAAATTGGTGTGGAAGAGAATGATGTGAAAACCGTAGTAAATGTTGATGAAGAGGAGGGTGGGGATAGCCCATTAGCCTCCTCCCCAATGAATACGGCGAAGAAAGGTTTGTTGGGTAAGTTTCCTGCAAAGTTGAAGGATCTTCTGGATTCTGGTATACTTGAGGGACTGACTGTGAAGTATGTTCGTGGTTCAAAGGTATTGCTTAAAAGTCTCTATTTGCTGGTTCTATAGTATGCATTTGTATGATAGTTTCTTTGTGAATTGTGAGTGTTGTTACTTATTTTTGCTTTCACCATAGGGTAGAGGTCCTGGAATGGGGGGGCTTAAAGGAGTGATCAAGGGCTCTGGAGTGTTGTGTTTTTGTGATTTTTGCAAAGGAAGTAAGGTAAGCACTTCATGTAAACCAAGGTGTGTTTTTAGTTGTTATTGCATGCCAACAAGAACCCGTAATCATTTGCTTTGTTCTTTCTCATATTTAGGTTGTTACACCTAATGTTTTTGAGGTGCATGCCCGTAGTTCTAACAAACGACCTCCAGAGTATATTTACTTGGAGAATGGGAAAACTCTCCGTGAAGTGATGAACGCATTCAAAGATGTACCGGTAAACATGTTGGAGAAAGCTATTCAAAATGTCATTGGTTCCTTTGAAATTAAGAGATCTGCCTTTTGTCTGAATTGCAAAGGTTAATATTTACACCCTTTTATCTTTTGTAATGGTCCCTTGGGCGAGTATATATTCAGACAATGTGATATGTGGGCATGTAATGAATTGTAGGGGCTGTATCTGAAGCTGGTTGTCGGAAAGCATTGCTATTATGCAGTAAGTGCAGGCCGTTGAATGAGTCGCCTGCCACTCCAACTCTAACGACTGATACGAGTGATGAGTATGTTCTTTCACTGATTTATTTAATGTTGATTTACTAGTTTACTGCCTTTTAAGCGTGCAATGATATATTGCTGTTAGTCTTGCGGTTATCTTGGTGTGGCCACTGTTTAATGTAGATCGTGGCTTATTGAAATCATACCTGTTTTTGTATCATTAACAGCGTACTGATGTTTTTTTCTTCTAAAGTAGATGAAGTTATGAAGCAAAGTGAGGGAATATCTATTTAGTATCTTAATTTATTTTGGATTCTTTTTTAGCTATTTAGCATTTTGCTTGCATATATTCCTTTTTTCTATATATATTGTAACGCCTATTGTACTTTTGTTTGATTTATTGCAGATCGCCTAAACATGCTTCAGCCTCCAAGAGTTCTGACAGTATGGTTAAATGTAGCTCTTCACAAAGCAAGAGTCACGGAAAATTAACTAGAAAGTAAGTATTTTTGGAATTTGCATAAAGATGACTGTGCAAGCATGTACATATTAGGTATGTTGTGTTTTATAGTGTACTGATCTCAATCTTGAATTTGTTCTTGGTTTAATTTCATTTCGGAAAGAGATCTGCGGTTGCATAGGTTGGTCTTTGAAGAAGATGTGTTGCCTGATGGAACTGAAGTAGCTTATGTTGCTCGTGGACAGGTTGTAGTGATGAAGTTTTGCAATTTTTGTTATTTACACATTTTATTAGACCTATTTTTTTGAGCTGTATGTTGTTTCACAGAAACTGCTGATTGGTTACAAAAAGGGTTTTGGCATCTATTGTACGTGCTGCAATTCAGAGGTATATTTATTTAAATGTTTAACTTTGAATATGCATATCTTTATGTATCTATGTATAAATCTTGTGGGTCATTGGGTCAGTTATTTTTTGTTGGATGTTACAGTTCCTGAATGCTTGAGATCTGACACCTGTGCATTTAATTAATAGGTTAGTCCATCACAGTTTGAAGCTCATGCTGGTTGGGCTTCACGCCGCAAGCCGTAAGTATTTTCTTTTATTGTTTGGGTGAGCGGGAACCAGGGAACAGTCACAGACCTTTGCCAGCTTAGGTCTGCGATATTTAGATTAGTGTTTATTGATGACAAACGCGAAAAGTCAGAAACCTGTTAATCATTTAGTTTATTCTCTTTTTTTGAGTTGTGCTCATCTCTTTTGGCAGTTATCTACATATTTACACTTCTAACGGGGTGTCACTCCATGAGCTTTCTATATCTTTGTCGAAAGAACGAAAGCTAGACACTACGCAAAATGATGACCTCTGTAGTATTTGCCATGATGGTGGGGATCTTTTATGTTGTGATACATGCCCAAGAGCGTTTCACATGGGTAACTAATGTTTCTATTTCCCTGCTATTGTTTTCTTCGAAAGGTTCTTTAGTATGGTTAATCTCTCAGATAAGGTGGTAGAACATTGCATTTGTTTTCTTTCTTCTTTATTTTGCATGAGTTGCTTTTGATGGTAGTTTCCTTTTTTGCTCAACTGCAGGTTGTGTTCCACTTCCAAGTATCCCTAAAGGTACTTGGAACTGTAGGTTTTGCTTGACGCTGTACCAAAAAGAAAAGTTTGTAGAGCGTAATGCAAATGCATTAGCCGCTGGAAGGGTTGCAGGAGTAGATCCCATCGAGCAGATAACCAAACGATGCATTCGTATTATCAATACTTCGGATGTTGATGTTGGTGGATGCATGTTATGCAGGTTTGTTCTATACTTATATTCTGGAATTTGCAGACTTAATTGTTACTTCTGGATCTTACGAATGAAAGTAGTTATTTTGCCACTTGTTGATGTATTGTGCCTGGTAAGAAGAGTGGGTAGAAAGGGGATTTCCTGCCACATTTTAGAGCAATGTGTGTCTTTGTGTCTGGCAACTGTTTTTATTTCTTTTATTTTCTCACTGCTCATGAATAATTTAATAGTGTTCATATGCTGCAAACCTGTTCAGTAGCAAACTTGTCCCTGCAATGCTCCCCATCTCCACGGGTCACTTTGCTTATTCTTTTTGTGGTGTGGGTCTGTTGATTTCCACATAATAGGGATACTGTATTAGCTTAGTCATTTTACAGGCTTCAGGAACCCAAACTCTAATTCTGCGGTAGCTCATCTTAGGTTAGATCCGATCATTACTGCCCTTTTCCATCTTGTTTCTCCTATGCTCGGTTCACTTTCTAGAATGTTATTTTTCCATTTCTCTGTTGACAAAAGTTGGTGGAAATTAAGATATGAAAATGGTGCTATTTAGGTTTTTATTCCCTCAAAATCTCAGTTGTATTGAAGTGAATTGAGTTGTGGGCTTGATAGGATAATTCTAAGATGTTTTTCCATTTCTTGTTTCTTTTCTCTCTATGAACAAAACTAACGGGCTGTTTAAATATGCTTACAGACGCCATGATTTTCTCAAAACTGGATTTGGACCTGGCACAGTAATGATCTGTGATCAGGTATACATTTTATCAAATAGCTTATTCATAACTTTTAATTTCCTTGTTTTCTCTGTTTCTATTATTTGTACTCATGAGCTCAATATCATGTTTTCTTCACCTTTTACTAAATCCAGTGCGAGAAGGAATTTCATGTTGGCTGTTTGAAGGAGCACAAAATGGCTGACCTGAAGGTACAAGCTTGTCATATGTTGTGTATCATTTTCTTTATATCTTTTTATACTCAATTTTGTTGATTATTGTGTAACTTGTTCTGTTAATTATCGTCCTATACTCAACAGGAATTGCCAAATGGTAAATGGTTCTGTTGTGGTGGCTGCGACAAGATATATTCTTCGTTGAGGGAGCTGGTACTCAACGGAGAAGAGAGGCTTTCAGATACTTCTCTGCATGTTATAAAGAAGAAGCATGAAGAAGGTCATACAGAGGAAATCACAGATCTTAACATAAGCTGGAGGCTTCTGAATGGGAATATGGCCTTTGATGATGAAACTAAAGAGTTACTTTCCAAAGCCATTTCTATCTTCCATGTGAGTAATTTTTGTTTTCTTGCAGTTTGAAGTTGTTGATAATAGTCTCATTTCTGTACCATTTTTGTTAACTGTGCTCACATATGCATCATGTGATTAGATTTTCTGAAAATGGTCACATTCTTGCTTTATGTTATTCAGGAACGTTTTGATCCCATAGTTGGCTCGGGTTTAAGTTACATTCCGGCAATGGTTAACGGGTGAGCTATAGTTTCCTCCTATCCGTCTTCTGCATTCTTTGTGCTTACCAATTTTTCCCACTACATCGAATTATTAAATGATCTTTTGGGATCTTATCAGGGAGAAGGATTTTGGCCGAATGTTTTGTGCAGTGCTGACAGTCAAGTGAGAATCATATTTCATTTCATTTCTATTTTACTATAAGCTAAATACGGTTTTCTGATTATATATTTTCTTCATTTCAGTCAAGTGGTTGTCTCAGCAGGAGTCTTTCGCATTCTTGGTCCCGATGTTGCTGAGCTTCCTATAGTCGCTACAAGTAGTGAATGCCAAGGGCAGGTAATATTTGTCACGGTTATAGGCTATGCCTAAAGCTGACAATTTGAATATGAACCCACAGGCACCAAACTTGTTTGTCATCCGACCTGCATTTTTGCGGGTTTAGGTTGGATAAAATCGTAGTTAGGGTTGGGTTTACTGAATCTCACACATTCTCTATGCAAAACCCGCAACCCGAGCAACCCACACCTCTTGTGGGTTGGGACGAATTGTGAGCTCTAGCTGCACTGCACCCAACAAAACTTTTCTCAGAATTTGTCACTTACAAAAGCCATTTATGTAGGGATATTTCTCAGAATGTCACTTACAAAAGCCGTTTATGTAGGGATATTTCCAAGCCTTGTTTTCACAGATCGAGAAGCTACTTGGCAGTCTGAATGTAACGAACCTAGTCCTTCCCGCTGCTGAAGAAGCTCACTCTATATGGACCAAAAGGTTTGGTTTCGACAAGATCACCCAAGACGAGGTGTGTACACTTGTACTACTTTTCAAGCCTATGCTAAATTGGGAACTTGTTCGTATTAGAATGATTGCCTATGCTATATTGGGAACTTGTTTGTATATGAATGATCAAAGTAGATGAATTGGGATTTTTCTTTGTATTGCAGCTGCACGAGTACAGGAGAAAGTACCAGATGATCGTCTTCCAGGGCACATCAGTATTGCGGAAGTTGATTCCCTCAAGCTGAGACTGACTTTCTTTACGGGTTGTTTGGAATGAGAAGGAATTATTTTTTTGTAGCCCCTTTTTTGTTGCTGGGAATATATTTTTTGCCGGAAAATGTACAGTTTTTTTGGTGTAAAGAAAATTACAGTAGGAGATGCTGCTTCTTTTTGTACACAAATAGTAGTTGAAATTAGGCCATACAAAGCAGCTGCTCTAGGATTTTGGGTTTTGGAAGTTGGTAACTTGAGATCAAATAGAAGAAGTGAACTTGGTTCTTTTACACTGATTTCACTTATTTATTTGAATTTTTTTATATTCAAGATAGAATCACAGTGGTTTATTACATCAGAAATATTTACAAATATTGTTGTGAACTTGATATCACATAACAAAAAGTACTAACAACTTAGCCTATGAGACTTAACTTTTTTTTTTGTTGCAACTTGAATGTGACGAGACCTGCTAGCCAAGACTTTAGATGATGAATGGAGAGAATCATAGGACGGAGTTTGCACATAAGAAGCTCACGTTGATATGATTTTACTGTGGTATTTTGGGTTACGATGACGAGCATTGCGATTTGTTGAAAGCTACACCTAACGTGGGGGAGGAGAGGGCATATGACCTTAGGATGAGAGCAACTAAAGATTTTCAGGAGACGACAAAGGGGAGGATGTGGATCCGGTCAGACCAGAGTAGGAAGAAGGATTGGTGCTCAGAACCAATGAATAAGAGTGGGGTATTTTAAACCCACTAACAAGAAAAGAGGTAACAAAGAAGGAGGATGGAAGGAGCTTGGGTGGGTAGAAGTAGCGGATGAGTGACGATCTAATTCTCAAGGATGAGAAGTTTTGGTGGGATTCAAATATGACGAACCTTGAGCAGGTCCATGAGGAGTATGAGTAGTTCGCTAGCTCTTGCAAAATCTTATAAGGGTTTAGATTAGGCCTTCCATTGAGCGTAGAATTCGAATTAGGTCTCTCTTTTCTTGAATTAAATTAGAGAGTTCATGAGTTATGATCAATTTTTGATGTTCCTCTGAAACTTTTTTTTTTTGAGGAAAAGAAAAATACTTTATTCAAAACTTGCCAATCAAAAAGTTACAGCAGTACTAAAAACCCTAGAATACCCATAACCCAAGGCTGTTTCATGGTCAGCGCTCCAGATAATCGATGATGAAACCACAGACTTTTATCACGCTTCAAAACACAAAAACCAAAGTGTACCCAATCCCTCAACAGAACAGAAGTGGCCAACAATGGCGCACCAATCCTACCAGTGCTAACCGACCCACACCATCTCTGAAACTAAACCATGACAAGCTCGAAACTCACCTCGGCAACCGGCCCATGGGTCAAGGGAACCACCCTAGCCCTGCCAAACCCACTTTTGCTCTTATTTAATGTATTTGGTTTTGCTTTGTTAACAAAAAAAAAAAAATGATTTTATTGACCGTATTTTTATATTATTTTTTTGGATATAAAAATTTGATTTGGTTATGTAGGGTTAATTATGTCATTATGTGTAATTTTTATCTTTGTATATGTCTATTTTTTAATAAATAAATTGTGTTTCTTTAATGTGTGTGACAATATAGTTCCAACAGTTCTTTTTATAGGATAATTCCGATAAATTCTGATTTACGAAAAAATAAAATAAATTGATGTACCAACGGTAACATACATTAGAGGATTAACAATGCAGAGCGGGACGTTCCTGAAATTTGAAATTCAAAAACAGATCTTTATAATTATTCGTAATAAAATAAAATAGTACTCGTATTTACTATTTCTTGCCAATCGAAATTACTTTCCAGCCCCTATAAATAACCTTCCTATTTCAGATTCTTTGATCTTTGAATCCCTAAAAAATTCTCACTCCCAGTTCTCTCTCACTCTCAGGTATTGATTGCCCAATTCGTCAATTCGAAATCAAATTTTGAATCGATTAGGGTTTTGAATTCATCGTTCTCATTTTCACAGATCGAACAAACGAGCGAGCGTCGAAGCTTTGTGTTACTGTTCAGTTTCGGCGGACCATTTCTGTGAGCGATGGGGCAGATCCAGTACTCCGAGAAGTACTTCGACGACACTTACGAGTACAGGTATTGTTGATTTGGATCGTTATCGCTTTCAATTTTAGGTTTGGTGTTGTTCGATTTGTTGGTTGTGGAGTTCTTATTTTTTCCTGTCCGTACAGGCATGTGGTTCTTCCTCCTGAAGTTGCGAAACTGCTCCCGAAGAATCGGCTACTCTCTGAAGTAAGTAGTTAGGTTTGTTTAATTTGTAGTATGATTTTTTTGTACTGTTGAGTTTGATTTTGTTTTTTGGCTGCTGAGAAATTAAGGTTAATTTGACACCGATTATAATTTATTTTTTGTTTGAATTTTGTACCGTTGAATAAATTTTATTCTCCTCTGTTTGGCTGATGAGAAAATTAAGTTAAATTTGATATTGATTCTGATTTATGTTCGAAAAAGACTGAAAGGTTATGGCCTGTTGTGAGCATATCTATGCATCCTTGGGGTATTATTTTCTGAAATTTGACTACCTTTGTGTTGATTCTAAAGTATGTGTTATTGTAATATTTTTTCATTTATGAGAAATTTGTAGGTGAAAAGAGGAATCTGACTGGACATTTTGTCTTTCATTTTTAATTATTTCGATCTTGCATATGCAAAGAATTGAACTCAGTATAGGTTTAGACAAATAGTTAGGTTTTTCCATTTTGCAATCAATATGCATTGTTTTTGCTTGTTGATTGTCTAATTTTTCTGTTCATTTGATGTCATTTTCATATGAACTTGGTATAGGTTTAGACAAATAGTTGGGTTTTACCATTTTTCATTCAATATGCATTGTTTTGCTTGTTGATGGTCTAATTTTGCTGTTCATTTGATGTCGTTTTTGTATGAAATAATGTATGTCCAATTGACTGTAAGGTAATGTTTGTTTTTGAAAATTTGTATTGGAAATGGCAACCAAGAGTGGTAATAAATCATAACCCGAACAACAAATATTTACTTATAATAATCTCATTTCTGTACTGATTCTTGTTTCTCATTATTGATAAAAATAAATTATAATCCAAATGCAACCCAAATCCCATTGTGTTATCTCCTTCAGTTTCACTTCAGCCATTCCCTAATCCTGATATCCAGTTATTTGTTTCTTTCACAATCTATTTAAAATATTGTAATATCTTTTTTGTCTTGTTCTTTGATTTTTAGAATGAATGGCGTGCAATTGGAGTCCAACAGAGCCGTGGTTGGGTCCACTATGCTATCCATCGACCTGAGCCACACATTATGCTCT
>JAYMTK010003614.1:0-12075 GCA_036897405.1 Pelargonium myrrhifolium | reverse complement strand
TCAACCACAGCGAGCTCCAACACCAGTCCCACCAGCAATAACCGGCACCAGAAGTCAATACAGTCATCAGAAGCAAGCCTCTGAAGATTTTCGGACGCAACACTAGTACCTACCGTTAGTGCGGACTAACGGAGCCGTTAAATTGCTGACGTGGAAATTTGAAAAAAATTCAAAAAATTCAAAAACAAACAAAAATTACAAAAAACGTACAATTTCATATCAAACTCCATTTTTTTGTGTTCTTGTTTGTGTTCTTGGTGTTCTTGATGTTCTTCATTTTTCAAAAACAAAATTGAATCAAAAAATCAAAAAACTCTAACTTAAACATTAAAATTAAACTAAAATATAAAATTGGTCTTACTTTCAACATTCACTCTCAATTTTTTTTTACGGGTAATTTGGTACTTGCATTGAACAAAAAAAACAAGTACAGAGCAAAAAAGGAACAATCTAGTCAATAAACCAGAGGTGAAAAGCAAAAAATGGAACTGGCCAACAAGACCATAGAACAAGACAAAAGAACTGACCAAACAAGACCCCCTCCGACAAGCCCGCCGACGCACCTGCCACGGTGGCTGTGTCCGGTGCTGCGTTTTGGGATTCAGGCACCGCCGATCTCAGCATCTCCTCTACCGCGCTTCACAACTCTGGGAATCTCGTGCTCAAGAATTGCCCGACAAAAATGGCGTCTCCGGCGTGTCAGGTCGTCGCGAATCGCAGCGGCGAGCACCACCGCCTTCCTCGACCTTAGATCTGAGTTTGTTTTCTGTTTTTCATCGGCCATTGTCCAATATTCATCTACTTTAATCCAAACAATGGTTTGGTTGAGTGAGAAAGGTGTAGTTTCTAAATAGGAAAAAAAAATGTTTTCCTTTTCTGGAGATAGAAAGTGAAAGAAAAGGAAGAGAAAAATTTGGATTTCAAAAATGTTTTGATTTTTAATTTATTTGTGTTTTGCTCATTGATGAGTGTTTGGATTTCATTTTTTTTCTTTTGTTTGGGTCCAATTTCACGGTGAAATCTGTACAAATTTTGTTTTTGAAAAATGAATAACATCAAGAACACTAAGAACACAAACAAGAACACAAAAAAAAAATGGAGTTTGATATGAAATTGTACGTTTTTTGTAATTTTTGTTTGTTTTTGATTTTTTTTGATTTTTTTCAATTTCCACGTCAGCAATTTAACGGCTCCGTTAGTCCGCACTGACGGTAGGTACTAGATTTGATCGAAAATGAAACTTTGGGTACCAACTCTGGTACAATAAAAGTTTGGGTACCATATTTGGTTTGAGCCCAAACTTTGGGTACTAAATTTACATATAACCCTTGATTTGCATCATGAACTTTTGTCTTTATCCTAACCATTTCTAATGAAGGTACCTTTCTAATGGCTGAATTTACTTTGTTTCCTTATAGGTTGTGATGGATGCTGTCAATAAGCCTCGGAATATTACTTACAAGGGAGTAACTGACCTGGTGACTGAGTAAGACTAAGACATTTACCAAGTTATCTCTCACTATTACCAGTTTCTATAACTTGTTGTTACAATAATGCATAATTTGGATGAACATGATCTTTCCTTCAGACAATGAAGTAGAATATGAAATGCATTAGTGGATCAACAAATATTCATCAATGAAACATGTAAATCCATTGGAAACTAAAACGTAGGCAATTAGGCATGTCGAATGATAGTTGATCTGTTAAAATTTTCTTGAAGTATTGAGTAAAGCCGTTTGATAATCAGTATTTTCTCGTCATGATTGGTCTCTTAGCTATATGTTGTTATATTTGCTTATAGTGTTACCAATTCGCCTTAATATATTTAGTTAGAGATTATAGCATGCTTTTGATGTTAACATAGTTCTTAGGACGTGCTTCAATACAATCTTTACTTGATATGTTGAACCAATTATTATCTTTATTCCTTGTTTTCACTTTTAGAAAAGTTAAGAGTCCGTCTAAGAACTTGGACCAAAATTTCACACTGTTTTTCTGACTTGCAGCACAGATAAAAAAAGTGAGGCTGCTATATTAGAAGTCGTGAGAAAGAACTTTGGAGATCATCTCATCCTTGGGGAGGAGGGAGGAATTATAGGAGATACATCATCTGATTATCTCTGGTGTATTGATCCTTTAGGTTTGTTTGTTTTTTTTTTTTTTTTTTTTTTCCCATTGTGAGGATTTGCATTGTATGACATAGTGTTCAAGAAGTCTTCTGGAACAAGGAAAATCAGTTTAACTATATAATAGGGAATTTAATTAATTACGGAGTATTTAATTTTGTTGAAGTTTTGGGTCCAGCTGCATACTCTTTCAGATTAAGAAATCTGTTCAGATCTTCAGTCTCACGCATGCCTAGAGTTTATAAGGACTTGGGTAGTCTCTTCTTTGACTGGGACGTCGTACCTCTTGGGAACACTTTAAAGCATATTACATCCTAGTCTTGAGTTGTTCTATATTTCCCAATTTATTTATTTTGTGTAGGGTTTCTGTGAGAAAAAAAAAAAAAAAAGTTTCCGTGAACTAGTTACAGTTAAGGATGATTTTGTACGTACTTAATGGGGATGTATCTGAGCAAGAACTCGAAGGCAGATTTTTTTCTGCCAAAAATATTTTATGGTTCCATCAGATATGGTGAACTAATACCATATTATACACTTGTTACTTGTAATCTTCTTCTAATTTTTAAACTATGGATGCTAAAGAAAGATGTGATCAAATTATATTGAATACTCTAGTTAACACTGTTCCACTTTGAAACTGTGCAAGTTTGAGACCGCTTACTATATTACTTAAGCCCTCTTCTTAATAGCTTAGGCTTTGGGATTGAAGAAATTTAACATACATACTTATAGAAATGAGTTTATATATATATATATATTACAGTGTCAGCCTCTGATAAAAATAATTGCATGAGTGGACACACATTCTCTATGATTTGGTTGTTGGAAACTTAAATTTCCTCTATGTTTACCTGGCTATTTATTTGCTTTTATGTGTATGGTCAGTTGTTTTTTTCCCTAAGTGACCCATTTGTTGAGTTTATGTTATCCAACTTTGATATTTTTGCAGATGGAACAACAAACTTTGCCCATGGTTATCCCAGCTTTGCAGTTTCTGTGGGAGTTCTGTTTCGTGGAAAGCCTGCTGCTGCTTCTGTGGTACCGAATTCTTACCTTCAGAATTTTTGTATTGCTATTTGCAAAAGTATATGGTTGCTTGATTTCTTAAAATTCAATGAGCATCAAATGTTAAGTTAAAAGTCAAATAAATCATAATAGCTTCGGTCCTTCCTAAAGGTCACGATTTGCTCTTGAACTGTGGAGAAGAATAGGAGTTTCATTCTCAAACTATGTTGCATTTACTGCCATTAAAACTGATTATTTTGAATGTTCATGGGATGTATTAGAGTCATTGCTAAAATGAGCATGCAGCACAACAAAGATAAGGCATTTATGTGTGTAAACTTTATTTGTAAGCTCAACCAATATTGTTATATATTACTAATTATGAGTTAATTTTAAGAAGTTATTAGCATATAATTATAATAAAAATATTACTTGATATTTTTAAATTTAAAATTCATTGTTTTGTAGCTCAGATTATCAGTTCGTGTTATATGATTTTTCTTATTTAGTCATTCATAAATAAATATTGTAACTAATAGTTAGAGGTTGAAATTACAATAAATAAATTTGATTTCAATCAAATCTTTATTCATTTACAAGGTCAATCAATATATGTGGACTCAATTTTAATAATTATTTGTAAGAATGTAATTGAAAAATTAAAACTTATTGAAAGACATTTACATAATTAAGATAAATAATTTTCTTATATACTTATTCCAGAAACCGGTTGAGCCGGCCAGTCTGGTCACCATTTTTTAATACTGGGTTCGACCAACCTTTTGTGTCACATAGAACCCAGATGTTGGGATAGTGGGTCCCGGTTCAACCAGTCTGGACAGATTCTAAAATCATTTTGCATAGTCATTTTGGTCTGAAAAATAAATGCACTTTATGTAAATAATTCCTTGTTTCCTAATTCACTTGTAACATGTGGAAAGCCTTTTTTCTGAAATCATAATTTGATCGGCCTCAACTGTACAAAACATTTTTCCAACAGTATCATTGCATGAAAATTTAAGAGTCTAAATATTGTCTCATTCTGTCATAAGTTTTCATCATGCCTTAAATCTAAGTACATGCATACAGTTCATTCTTGGAAGATACTAGTTATGTACAAAATGCTCATATTGGGGGAAAATATTGAGAAACAAGTGTAACAGTTGCCAGGAATTGTGTAAGAAAGATGCTAATTTAGTTGATGCAAAAGGAAAGATGATATCATAGTTCATTTATTTAGGTAGAGTTCGTTGGAGGCCCTATGTGTTGGAATACCCGCACATTTTCTGCAACAGCCGGTGAGTATATTTTGTATTATTTGCCCAACTCTTGCTCTATTGTTTTCTTAATCAGCTGGATAATTCTGGTTGCCCTGCTTCCTAGGTGGTGGTGCATTTTGCAATGGCCAAAAAATTCATGTGAGTCAAGCCGATCAGGTAAATTGTTGGGAATCTTATTGTTATACCTAAAGTTAACATCTTTTTGTTTTCCTGTGTCTGGCTTTAGTTATCCTTTCATCACTTTCTTGTGATGATGGTGTGTGCATGATTTTTCTCAACGAGAGACCTTATGCTATTTGGTGGTGATACAGAAAATATGTGACTTGTTCAGAATCTGCTTTAACATTATCTAGGGGTTGCCCATGAAAAAGTGTTCTTTTTTATGCTATCTTGCTTCAAGGCACCTGCTAAAAATGAGTCGCATTAATTTCTTTTTGATTTAATTTTATCTCAGTAAAATTTCCTTTTGTTTACGTAGAACTTCTCTGATTCCTCATGGTAAACAATAAACTATTTAATTATATTAGGTGATGTGTGGACCCCCACATTTGATATATAATTGAATATTTCTGTTTCTAAATGCCGAGTTTCTTCCACTTGTCTTTAGGTGGAGCGATCTCTTCTAGTGACTGGCTTCGGTTATGAACATGATGATGCTTGGTCTACCAACATAGATTTATTCAAAGAATTTACTGATGTCAGCCGGGTAATAATCTCAAATTTTCCATCAGAATGCTGTTGGTAGTATTGCACCTCATTACCTCTCTCTCGTACTGTTTAGGGTGTGAGAAGGCTGGGTGCTGCTGCAGTTGACATGTGTCATGTGGCTCTGGGTATTGTTGAAGCATATTGGGAGTATCGGCTTAAGCCTTGGGACATGGCTGCTGGTGTTTTGGTAATGTTACTTGTGATGATGGCTTTGCTAACATTTGCAGCATTCTTTTAATGTTGATGATTATTTTCCCATTGATAACATTAAAAATTCTAGAAAAGGGGGTGCATCCCATGTTGAAGGGAAGCGTACAGGTGAGAACCCAAAATATAAATAAACAAACCTCTTAAACTCAAGTTTTCTGACATGTCCAATGAGGAATGAGAGCTGCGAGAAATAGAAATGTGGAAACAACCTGAATAAATTAGTTGCAACTCAAACAATATGAATTTTACTCTATTAAATGTGCACCTGTTGGCCCCAGGCACCTTATCAAACACTGGGGAGTATTCTAAAGAGTACCCAATTAATATGCATCTCAAATCTCCCCTCGTTTCACATCAGTATATCCAGCTCTGTTCTAGGCATCATCCTCATAGATCAAACTTCTCCAGGAACAGAACAGTATAAAAGATAATGGCATGTTGTCTTTTCAGCAATCTTACATGTAGCCGTAGATGACTATGTTCAGGGTTAATTTTTCAGAAAATTTTTACTTTATAAGAAAAATAGTTTCTGAAGCAAAGCAGGCCACATTATATGGAATACAAGCATCCTAAGTGCAGCTGAAAGGATATTCAGCAATCCCTCCATTACCACTCAGCATCAAACATTAAGACTTCGCCTAATATTCTGATAACCAGACAGTCTCCCAATCCCAACATAATCACCAAAAATCTTGGGCCTCTCATAAAAGCATATGGTCATTAAAAGCTTTTTATTTTTCTATTTTTTTTTTTTATATCCTTTGTTATTGATAATCTCTGCAAGAGAAAGCTTGCAACAGTATGTATCAAGCTAAGCAACATTATATATGATGATCTTAGATTTCACTTCTCCCCAAAGAAATGATTTTTTTAAGGGAAATTGGCTGCTCATTGTGTGTTTCAAATTATTATTGAATATCTATCATCCATTCTTGAACAGATAGTTGAAGAAGCTGGTGGAACAGTTACTCGCATGGATGGTGGAAATTTTTGTGTATTCGATAGATCTGTTCTGGTATCTAATGGTGCAATCCATGCAAAAGTTAGTAAATTCCATCCCCTTTTCAATATCTATGTTGAAATTGCATGTCAACTAATGCTTCTCTCTCTCTCTCTCTCATGGTTACATGAAACTGGGTCTTAATAGAAGCTTTACTTGATCAAATTTTGTGTGTCAACATATCTTATAATTTCATACCCCTGATTGATGCAACTCATATTGCACCTGTGACATAGGAAGGACTTACATACTGTAGTCATAACTTCCCGACGATGTAGTCTTGTCTGAATAGTAGACAGCTCAGTTGGGATTCAGTATTTCACTGTCAATATTTATGCTGTCAGTGCTGTGGCAAGTTACAGAAGATGGGCTCTTCATTATACCAAAATTGTGAAAAAAGTTACTAAACATCTAGCTTTTATTTTAGATGAAAGGAAATGTGCTGTTTACAGCATGATGCAAACTAGTTATGGAACTGTAGGCAGTATAATGATATGAGCCTTTGGAGTTACTAATGTATGCATTATTCGAACATGTTTCTGTTTTTGCTGGATTGTTCTAGGTGCCAAATTGATAATTTTTATTATGTAATAAAGCAATATTTACATGTGAACATGTTTGACTGTTCAACCATATTATTCCACCAATATGTTACAATGGTTACCGTCAAACATGGCTGATGGCGAACTTATTTCGTTGTTAACAGTTCATGATGATTCAATGACTTCCTTTTCTTCTTTTTTCTTGACATTGGCAAAATAATCTAAAATTAGATGCAAAGAAACGACAACTTGCAATGATAATATTTGTACATTTGTTTTTGTTCTTTCTATCTTGCAAGGAAAACAAAGTAGTTTGAATGAGAACATCCTAGCAAGAGACATTTTCTGTCATGTTTCTCATACAATTACTCTATAGTGTGAAGATAAGCCTAATTTATTATTGTGCAATGTAGCTTTTGGAGAGAATTGCACCTGCGACGGAGACACTGAAGAGCAAAGGAATTGATTTCTCGCTGTGGTTTAAGCCTGAAAATTACCGTACTGACCTTTGATATGCCATTTCATTCATATGGCGAGTAGAACGATCTCCGCAGCAAGCAGGTGCTATATACTGTACCCTAAACTGTTACTATTTTGCTTAGCACTCTTTGATTTTTTTCCCTCTCTTTTAACTGGAAGTCATGCTTCAAATCTCTTGTTTTTGTATTTTAATACAGAAGAAACATGTATAATTGGGATTGTTGAAGTGGTGATGCCCCACATCGGAAAAATATAAAGTAAAGTGGCTACATATAATGGTGCAAGTGAAACCCTACTAACAAGGTTGACCTTTTAGTAGTGGAAACTCAAGCCATTATACGTAGCCCATTATGAAATTGTTGAAGTGACTTTCATTGTAATTGTTGAAGTATTTGCACAGACTGAACTCTTAAGTTTGTAACTAAAATTAGGAAGGAACTTTAGTTCAATATATATTTGCACAGACTGAAGTTTGTAACTAAAACCAGGAAGGAACTTTAATTAGTTTTCTACTGCAATAACAATTTTAAAGATCTCCGTAAGTAGTTTATTCTTATTACTTGTTACACAGCCTTGCATATTTACTTAAAATTGTTGATTATTCTGAGACTTGATTCTTTGGCTGAATGACTGCACCTTTGATAACAAGTCCTTTCTTCCATTTCCCACCTTCATATTCATACATAGAGATCTCTATTTCCCCCGTAGTGGCTTCTGATGTTCTAAATTCACCCACCGGGATCTCTACCCATTGTCCTCTTGGCTTTTCCTTTAAACTTTCTTTGTGTTCTTGCTTGCTTCCATCTGGAAGAGTGAGTCTGAAATTCACTGGAAATTCCCACCCATAAGCAGGATCGTTGATCATAATCACAAAACGTACTTCATACAAAGTTTTTGGTGAGAGCTTTGCTGTGTCAAATCTTCCATGCACTTCAAGCCAACACACATTTAGCAATTCAGCCACATCAATAAACGTTTCACTGCAAAATTTAGAGATGTTCACTATCCGTAATAGATAAATTTATTTGTTACTAAATTCATTAATTTTCACAATTTAGCTTGACATCCTTGTATCTACAGTCAAGTATTAGGTACCTTGTTGTTTTCAAAAAAAAAAGTATTAGGTACCTTGTTTCTTGTAGGTATCGCCAGTGCCAGAAGCGGTTGTCTTCAGCCCAAGTAATTAAGAAATCCCTTGCGAACAACATAAAACAGTTCTTGTTGGACTTGTTGTCAACCCAGTACTTCTGCAGTATTGAAAATATTTGGTTATGTATGGTTCTGGAGTTCACTTGAAATTCAAACAATAATGCTATACAGAAGTTGAATAAAATAAGCATTGGACAACTAGTGTTAAATTCATAAAATTTCTGTGGTAAATGTTTAACTTGCCTGTCTCTTTTTGTTCAGGAGTATTCCAGCGTGAAGCTGATTGTACAGCTTGTCTGTGGTGGATTTGTCAACAGGTGAGTCTGCATCTTTTGCAATGGCTTCATAATTATGTGGAAGTTGTACTAGTTGTGCTCTCTCTTCGACTGGGTTTGCTCTGGTTTCGAGCTGTTTTGCTCGTGGTGTTTCTTCTTTGGAGTTAAAAGTTGGTGACACTGTTCTTGTTGTTTGTTCAGCGGCTGGAGACTCTGAAGCCTCCTCTTGTGACCACCCAGTTCCCATGGCTTTTGGAGCTTCACCTTCTTCCTGCTAGCTAGTACTGTTTTTATAGCATTTTATGTTGAGCTATCTTTGTATTTTTATCTTTTTCTTTTTTTCCATCACAATTTGATTCCATAATGAAAAAGACGTAAAGTCCCAATATTTTATAGGTTTAAATTAGTATGAGAAGGCATCAGATTCAAATCTTAAAGATAAAGTAGAGTAGGCAGAAAGGAAAGAAACTAGATGCTCCATTGACGATTGGAATGGATTGGAGGGCATGTTGTTTATTCCATTCAACCATTATTTCTTTGCAATTTTTGGTTGAAAGATGAGTGTGTGATATGAAAACAAATGAATGCTTTGTATGATAATTTAAGGTTATAATACTAAAGACCGTAATACGGCAAGTAGTTGACTTCACTTGTAGTGGGTGAAAAGTTTAATGTCAATGGTTGACGTTGAGAATTAATGAGGATTTATATATATATGTGTGTGTGTTTGAGAACAACGTATAACATGGAGTGGTTTCATGTAATTACCCCTTTAATTTAACTGTCCACAGTGCTTATCCATGTGAGAGGTAATAAACAAATTTCAAGCTTAATTGATGCCAGGCACAATTCCCACCTCAATTACCATTGATTCAATCCGCTTGCATTGCATAGCAGGACGGGATACAGAGACACGCACATACAAAAACTGCCCGTAAAAGAGAGTTTTAACATGATCATATGCTTCTCATTTTAGACACATCATTCATTTGTCATGAAACTCCTGAATCGGAACAGTATGATAATCCTTACAACTGCAACATTTACCGACAAGACAAGCTACTTTCAGGATAGAAAGTTATATTCATTCATGGAAAACCAATCAGAATATGATAAACAGGTATAACTCATCACATACATGTGGACATACAGAAGGAGAAAGCAAATTTTGTTTGTAAAACAAACATCTAAAACATTAGAAAAAGACTTACTATCTTTCTTCTTTTTCCAAGCACCTAATGAATTGCCAAAGATGATAAGATGCTATATGCATTTGTTAGTAAGCTCAGTCTATCAGCATTTCTCTAGTGCACTAGCTGCGGAAATCAAATCTTCTGTTGTTGCTGGCTTGTGAAGCTGCAGTCAAACAAAAACTCCATCTAAGATAACTGAACAATAGCTGACGTTACCTAATATTAGCACATGTTAATTGTAGACACCCTGATTGTAAGTGTCCTATATCCATTTGATTTCAGGAGTAAAACTATCAATTCTTTACCCATATATATTTGATCTCGTTAATTTTAGTATGCCTATGAAGTAGAAAACGAAAGCTGGTAGTTTAAAGTTTACCAATACACACAAGGTGTCATGAATAAACTTACTGATTTTGCAACAGAAAACCAGTGAAAAGAACGCAACACAGCATCGTCTTGCGAAGGAAGACTGTCATGATTCCAGTATGTTATGTTGTCGAATTTTGCTCTTGTTCCCCAGCTATCTGAGCTCTTTTCAGACATCTCTGAAGCTTTCTTTTTACTCACACTCTTCTTTCCCAAGACGAATCCTGCATAATAGGTTATCAGACAAATATATTAACACCCAAAAGAAGATTGCAGAACATCTCAATAGTTATGTAACACATAACCTTTTAAAGAATTCACAACAAACGAACAATACAAACAGAAACAATCACAAAATTATCTCTTCCATTTATTTGGTAAATGGTAAAAGTAACATGTTATTGAACACGAGCAATGCTATATGTCCCAAATTTTGTACAAAATGATGTGTCAATAAATGAGACATGACACGTCAAATATTATATTAATGATTTGGCTGAATCACAAAATGCCACGTGTACCATTTGTCTCATAAACCAGGTGCTCCGCGCCAGAAATTCATAAGAGGGCGGTGGTATCATTATCATATACATCGGGTTGTTATTCGTTAAAATTAATTTTAGACTATAAAAATAGGTGCTG
Source organism: Pelargonium myrrhifolium (assembly GCA_036897405.1). NCBI lineage: Eukaryota > Viridiplantae > Streptophyta > Magnoliopsida > Geraniales > Geraniaceae > Pelargonium > Pelargonium myrrhifolium. The sequence continues at coordinate 1,093 of JAYMTK010003614.1, read as the reverse complement.
GCCAGGTAGATTGCCACATCATTTTGTACTGAAAACTTTGTACAAAATTTGGGACATTTAGCATTTTTCTATTGAACACGGTGTAGATAAATGATTGAAATGAACAACCTAACTCTTTCTACCGAGAAGGCATTCCATCTGGGCGAGAGCCTCTTAACTGCACAGAAAACTACCAAAGGGTTGATGCCTAATATTAGGAATATTCAGCTTCCTTTCCATCTTCTCATTCTTTCTCTACATATTCTGCATTCGCTCTCTCAATTACAATTTTTCATTAAACTTTTGTTCACTAGTTTGAACATTTCAGGTCATAGACCACATATGTTGCCAATAGGAATTATTCATAAAACTCTAAGTATAATCAATATAAAAAATCTGAAAAAAGAAACGAATGAAAGAAGATACCAGAGTATCCGTCTGGAAGAGGAATGGTTGCTCCCTGCAACTTTCTGCCCCTGAAGTAGGCTTCCTTCAGGCTTAAACCCTCAACGTCCACCCCTAAAATCAACCACATTTAAACCGATTACCATCAAAACTTGTATTGAAGCAAAATATACCGAAAACACAGATACATGAATTGTTGGGGTTGTACCCGTTGATTTGGGCTTGAAGTAGTCGGAAATGGAGCTGGGGCCGTTGAATCTGACGCAGCAAGGGAGTTGATGGACGTGATTCGTCAAATCCACCGTCGATTTACCGATGCTCAAATTGATTGTCCCTGCGGTATCGGTATCGGATTTTCCCTCTCCGTCGTCCATTACTTTTGCTCGATTCAGTTACAAACCCTAAAGTGTTTAACTCTCTTTTCCCGCGCTTTTGTAGCGCCAAACTTCATTTTTATTTTCTCCGAGTTGTTTAGGTTAAATTATTGGACTTCTATTTCTGTTTCTTCTCTTATATTTTTAGGCAAATTGCTCGTCTGTTTGTTTAGCTCTATTTGCAAATAGGTCTCCAAAAGCAAAATATATAGTTTATTTTTAAGGGAAAATTACATGTTACTACCCTGTTAGATTCGAATTTATTAAGTTACTACCCGAAGAATTTTTCCTTTCATGTAACTACCCTGTTAGATTTTTAATTAGCTTCCGTCCAT